>PNEQ01024694.1:18413-47531 GCA_003012365.1 Medauroidea extradentata | reverse complement strand
TAATTAGGTAAGTAGGATCGAGACTTGGAAGTGTGCGGCATGTCAATGTACTTCAATTCTTGGATACAGATATTTAGTGTTACCCGGGTCGCTAATATATATAAATAAATACATACATATATATTATTTCCGGTAAAAATTTTTTAAATATAATGAAATATGTAGGCCTACTTATTTGGGCATTAAATCCAATATCTGTTGCTGTACATGTATTCCTTACAAAAATATCTGTGCAAATCTTCTCTGACGTCGTCTATGTAAATACACCCCATCTCCCATCCCCGCCCTATTTCCCCGACATTTATAATACAGCACCTTTATCCGCGTTTCTATGCCAGCCAGCACATCTAATACGCTTCCTGGAGGCTTGATAAGAATTTCATATCGCGCTCGGATGTCAGGAAAAAATGTTTGCTTTCTGGATGAGGCAGCTTATATTAAAACCTCGCAATTGATCGTTTGGCATGTTTACCTGTACGAAACAGCGGACAGCTGTTGTTTAGCATAGGATAGAAAGAGTTTCTAATATATAACTTATAGTTTAATTATATGTGGATGGAATTAAACGTTTATGGGAAAAATAACTAACACTTAATTTGACCCGAAAAATGAATCCTAATTTCCATTCAAATTTTGTCTCTCCGAAGAAAGTTGCAATAAATGTTATGCTACAGCAACGTTATTTTAAAAAGACCTTGTGTTATGTCACGACATGAATATTTCTCAATATATAATAAAATATATTTCAAATTATGATTCCATGTGTTTCTAAAGAAAGTATAGCCATATAGTTACATTTATTTTGGATAAAAGTTTGTCTCATCAGTCTGCTCTATCTGAAAAAATACCCTTCTGTTTCGTTAAATGAAGATATGGAAGTATTTATTTGACTTAATGCCATACGTTTTCAAAAATTAGACTATAGAGTCATCACTTACGGTGTCCGCCTCCCTAGAGCGCCGAGCGATGTGCAGAGCTTTGGTCGTTACATCATTATTCAAAAACTGTTTAGGAATAACATTCAAAGAACGTTAGACGTGTGGTTACCCAATTCAGGTTCACAACTAGAGGTTAAAGCATACTTTCTAGCGGGCGAAAACATCGAAAATGGGTAGTTTTGCGGTCATTTTTAAATTCGAAAATCTTGGGGCAGAATGTATAAAAGGGTATGTGCGTGTACAATAGACCTTTATAGTTAATATTACGTCATGAAATGACAGGGTTGCAACTGAATGTCTCATAAAGGCGAGTTGTCGACTAGAAGACTGCACACCAGTTATGTGACTTGCGTGTAGAGGCCAGAGTGTGGCGTGAAGCGCGTACTGTATCGTCCTTACCGTTTCCGCATTTATTGAACCTCGAATATGCTAAATAAATGTCCACCCGAACGGCCACATTAAAATCCCATGATATGTACTATTTACGTAAACACCACGCCAATTCACTTATCTTCGCGTAAACACTGACACTAGTACTAGAGTAGCATTAGTCTCTCTCTGTCTTCGTTGGGGAAAAAAAACATCAGGTGCGGTCTTCTGTTTAACAAAAAAATAATAATATTTGACGGGGCCACAACCGGGTATTTCGAGAAATAAATCAATGAATAAATTCGACAGCACTAGGGTCCATTGTCAAAGCATGTAATTCGTAGGTCCTGGCGCACAATTCCTGAAGCGTTAACGTAAAGTAACTCTGTGTTCCAGATAGTCCAACAATTTTGGACGAGTCGTTTAAAATTCACTCAAATAATGTTTACTGTCGTTCATAAATTTAAAACGGACGACAACTTTAATCAACCCCGGTACAACACGGTTTAAGGCCGAGGAGGTAGAAGTTAGCACAAAAAATTTGGGACGTAGCTACACGCATGTCGTTTAAAATATGGAAAAAAAAAATTTGTTCTCAAGAAGATTTGTTGCAGCTCAAAAACATATTTTATTCTAAACTAAATGTTTATAATATCTGTGTCGTAATATTTTTACATCGTATTTTTATATTCTGCAGTCTAGTTTGGAAATGAAACAACAAATAAAATTCTGCTGCTACCATCATAAAGCCATTTCACAAATGAAGACAATATTTATGCATATTTTGAATATTCGCCGTTTTATTAAATATGAGTTGTTGGCAGATTTTTAACTACAACCTGGCTTACGGCTGACGGTCGAACGAATCTGGTCACGTGACCTAGCAAACACAGTTAACTTCAGAAGGTAACTTCTAAAATCTGAATACGTGACCTGGCAAACCCAGTTTACTTCAGGATGTCACACCTCAAATTTGGTTACGTGACTTAGCACACCTAGTTAACTTCAAAATCTCACGTCTCAAATTTGGTCACGTGACTTTGCAAACCTAGTTATCTTCAGGATGTCACTTTTCAAATCTGGCTACGAGACCTAGCAAACCTAGTTAACTTCACGATGTCACGTCTCAAATTTGGTCACGTTACTTTGCAAACCTAGTTAACTTCAGGATGTCACGTCTCAAATCTGGCCACGTGACCTAGCATATCTAGTTAATTTCAAGATGTCACGTCTCATATATGGTCACCTAACCTAGCAAACCTAGTTAACTTCAGGTTGTCACTTCCCAAATCTGATCACGTGACCTAGCACACCTAGTTAACTTCGGGATGTCACGTCTCATATGTGGTCACGTGAACCAGCAAACATTGTTAACTTCAGGATGTCACGTCTCAGATCTGGTCACGTGACCTAGCAAACCTAGTAAACTTCAGAAGGTCACATCGCGCACACCCTTCTGACATTGTTTGTTTTGGCAGCGAACGGGACACTCGCGTGGCGGGAACTGTCGGCCTACCTGCGCGCCAGTCGACGTGGCGATGTATCGATTACTATCGCCCTGCGAGTGCACTGACCCGCGAACAATGCCAGTCTGTTTACAGCGGCGCGCGGCACTTGGCTCCTCATCGCACTTCGCCGGCGCTGTGTATATAGTACATTTCCATCGTGCTTATCACAAACATGACACATTACGTGCTCTCGTCCATTTCCACTTCAACAAAGATGTGGGCCATTCAAGTGTTTATTAATATTTTCCTGTCAAACAAAAAACTATATGCACCAAAGCTAATTAGGACCATGCTGGATAATGGTCAGTTTTGTTAATAAGCTTGCTCTAAATACTTTCTGAATATTTTACTAACCATACTCAACACAGTAAAATTTTGATAAGATTAGTAATCAATACAGACCTGCACATTTGGCGTTATTATCTGACACCATACTGGCAAGGGCGTCATTTCAGTTTTTTCTTAAGGGGGCAAGATTTTTTTTCGGTGACAGTGACCTTGTAGCATCTTTTTATTAATTAAGCACGTATAAATTAGAAACTTTAATAATAAAACTTCAGTTTTATGTGCTAAGTTAGCATTATTTAAATAACAAAATACAAAAAAAAAAATAATTTATACACTTAAAATTCTAAATCCAGGGGGAGGGGGCATCCTCCCCCTAATTCTTCGGCCCGCCTACTAAATGACGCTCCTGCATACTGGACTTCAAGTAACTGTGTACTCACCTGATTTATGTTATTGGCCGGCAGTTCGTGTGGCGCGTTTAAAAGTCTCTTTCAACCGACGATATAAGTACGAAACCCTGTTTTTCGCGAAAAAAATTTGGCCTCACTTTGTTTCCGTGCCTTACGTACACATCTGCAGTTATGTTCCGTGGTCAGTATAGAATATTTTAACTTTCACGAGCCTTGGGATTTTTTATGTGGTGTTGCTGGAACGTTATTGTAATTGGCACAGTCAAATTACAGTCGTAAACACGCTGCCAATAACCATGAAACAGAACTGCTTATGTGCACGCAAGGCGCTGAAACAAACTTTGGCAAAATTATTTTCGCGAAAAATAGGGGTCCCTAGATATAAGGTGAACTGTTAAAACAGTCACCATCCTTTAATGCGATCACACAAAGATACAAAGGCCCTGATCCAACAAGGTTACTAAGTGTATTTGTGGGAGTACAGGTCAGTGTATTCCAGATTATCACCGAATAACAACCCGAAATTTGCACGTCTCTAATAATCAAATCCAATTAGGCCAATACATTCATTAGTAAAATATTTAGGGCTTGTGTGTATATATACACATTTAATTTCGTATTCGCGATATAATATTAAGTGCAGGTCTGAACTTATTATACTTATGCTAAGTTTTAGTAAGGCATTCCATGGTAACGATCATGATGGTGCCGAATTAACAGTTACAAACCAAAATACATACACTCACACATACATACATAGGTAAAACTAATGCAATTTCAATATCGAAGATTAAAAAGATAATTGCAATCAAGAAAAATTTATAGGTGTGTGTGTGTTTACAAGCGATTTTTTTAAATTTACAATTTCATATAAATGGGAAACTCCTCCTTTTTTGTGTACATATTTATATACTCAATTTTGAGCTGAGAACAGTCTTAGTGAATAAGAAAATATAATTCCTCACTGGTAAGGGTTTCATCACATAAAAGGAAAATCGGACTCGCCTACGCGCATTCATACACAAATAATTTAGAACGAGATAGAGTTAGGTGTTAGTCACTTGTAAAATTCTTTGGTTGTCCCCAATGCAAATACAAAAATACAGTGAAATGTAACTTGGCAGGTGCACTAACACTTTTAGTATTTTACTTATATTTTGAGTGCTGGTTTTTGCGTATCGGAGGTTGAAAAGCAAAGGTGCTACAACGTTATCACAGACGTGCACGCCCATTGTCTCATGTGTACAGACATCAGATTAGACTCCAAACTAATATACACTAGTTCGATGTCCCCATTGGCCAAAAATGTCGTGGCCTGCACGGAGAATACGTCTGTCCAATAATGAAAGCTTCACTCTAGACTTTACATGACTTGACTTCTAAACGCATCAGAACAAAACAACAAATCCACAGAATTATGTATTAATTCAGATATTGAATTCAAATGTAATTTAAGATTTGGGTTTATCTTTCGTAAGTCAAACAATATACGTAAGTTTTGATGAAGTTAGTAATGTCTTCATGTATGCTTATATAAACTACATAATTTGTTTACTCAGAGGTCCCCGGAAGTGTGTAAGGCTCAACAATAATTTAAAACTTTATTTAAATATTGCGTTAATCACGAACACTTACCGAGGAGACGATACTTTATAAGTAGCTTGTAATTAACATTACTGTTTTGTATTTGAACTTAAGGGGCACGTCTAAATGGCTGTTGAACTTCCTTTCAGCTTGATATAAATACACGCTTATTTCCAAAACTCGTTTATGCATTCACAACGTTCCCAATTTGTGAAATGAAAGCACATTTCAGAGAAGATCATTGCATTTCAGAGAAGATAATTAAAGTGCTTTGAAACATCAAGAACATTGGAATCACTAATTTCAAAACCTTCAAAATGGTTAGAAATAGCTTTTTACGCGTAGCTGTATCACAAACTAAACTTGCGCGATTGATACAAAACCAATCGATTTTTCTATAATGCATATACAAAATTTCCTTCAGTAATTTTATAAACTCCTATTGTTCCATAAGTATAACGGAGACATTGCATGCCTTTTTAGCACATTTTGCGCATTGTAGATGCGTAGGAACCTGCAAGATTTGCATCATTATTTGGAGACAGACTAGACTTTACAGCCCTATATAGTATACATGTGCAAAATCATTGATTACATTGGCCATGTCCCACTTGTGTGATGTCGGTTGGTTTGCAACCGCTGCAGCCACGGATTTGTGGCAAAAAATTTTATGCGCCATTTTATTTCAATGCCTTGTGTGCACATCTGAACCTCGGTTTCATAGTCAGTGATTGGATGTTTTAACTATCGTTTGTTTTTGGGGTCTACTGGCAACGTAGATGTATTATGTCTAGGGACCCCTGTTTTTCGCGAAAAGAATTTTGCCGCACTTTGTTTCCGTGCCTTACGTACACATCTGCAATTCGGCTTCATGGTCAGTGATTGGATGTTTTAACAGTCATGAGCCTTGAGATTCTACCGGCAAATCACAGACGTGTGTCGTTGTATGAATATTATTGTAATTGGTTCTGTCAAATGAGATACGTCACTTTATGGAAACATGCTGCCAATAACTATGAAGCAGAACTGCAGATGTGCACGTAAGGCACTGAAACAAAGTGGGGCAAAATTCTTTTCGAGAAAAACAGGGGTCCCTAATTATGTCACAGAACCTTATTTTGATTCGTGCGCAATCAAGTGAGAGACATGCCTGAACAAAGACACGCTGCCAACGAGCATGTAGCAGAGTTGCTGATGAACATGTCTGGCATTGAGATTACATTTCTAAAAATCTTCTCGCGCCAAACTCGTGGTTGATCATCTACCATGAAATGCTCAATTATTGGACAAATATATTGTCCGCGCAGACAATGACACTTTTGGCCAATAGGGGACATCGTACAGAATGTACATCAGTTTGGAATCTATTCCGCTGGCAAAAATAAGGCGAATTTTGTATGTCTGTACAGATGAGAAAATGGGTGCACACGTCTGTGTAGACGTTGTAGCTATTTTGCTTTTTAACTTCCGATACGCAAACTGCACCATTCAAAATGTAAGTTTAAATACTAAAACGACAGTGTATCTGGCAAGTTACATTTTATTGAACTTGTATTGGGAACAACCAAAGAATTCTACAAGTGAATAATTCCTAACTTTGGCACATTCATAATTATTTGTATTTGGATGCGCCTATATGAGAGTCCGATTTTCCTTTGTTTGATGAAAACATTATCAGTGAGGAATGGTATTTTCTTATTTAGTAAGTAGTAAGACTGTTTTCAGCTCAAAATCGATTATATACATTTGTACACAAAAAAAGTTGACTTTTACATTTACATAAAATTATAAATTTAAAGAAATCCTTTGCACACAAGCAACACACACAGAATCTTGTAATGCATTATATATATATATATATATATATATATATATATATATATATATATAAATGCGATTTTTGGATTGTAACTGTTAATTCTGCACCATCAAGGTCGTTTTCATGGAGTGCCTTACTAAAACTTAGTTCATTATATAATAAGACGTACACTTAATATTATATCACGATTACGCAATTGAATGTCTGTATATATATGTATACAGACATTCAATTGCGTAATATATATATATATATATATACATATATATATATACACATATATATATATATAATTACACAATCCAAAATATTTTACTAATGGATGCATAGGCCTAACTATATTATTTTACTACTTATCTTATCAAACCTTTGTTGTATTTGGTATGGTTCTTGAACAGTTCAGACAGTATTTAGAGCAATCACACACGGCAGTCTTTATCCACACAGGTTTCGAGGTCTCGCCGTTTACGAACGATATATCATTCATTACATGAAAATACAACACAAAACTAGGTACGGACTTTTTAAATATGTGAAAATGTGAGGTATTTTCAGCATATTTGTTAACATCAGTGATAATTGTATTGCTTTTGTCATTGTTACGTAGTCTTAACGTATTCCTCATTTTGTGCTGTAACCTGTGTTTTAAGCTGATTTCGTAGCATGTTCATGCTGGAAATAGTAGTGTGTGATTTAATGTAATTTTTAATGTATATTTTGTAGAACTATAGT
The DNA here is from genome assembly GCA_003012365.1 of Medauroidea extradentata. NCBI lineage: Eukaryota > Metazoa > Arthropoda > Insecta > Phasmatodea > Phasmatidae > Medauroidea > Medauroidea extradentata. The sequence goes on along the minus strand of PNEQ01024694.1, from coordinate 39,883 downwards.
AACAAAAATATTCTAATCATCACTACATATCGGTAATTAAAATGGCAAAATTATTTTATGAACAAAAAAAACAACACATAAAACAATGCGAGAACACATCCTGATCATAAATTTAAGTGTCAATAATGTCGAGAACAAGTGGAGGGAAGTGGCGTGCAGTAGTAGCTTGACCTGTCCGCCGCTCTGTACACTACGACGCCCGGACTGCTCTAGTGCTCCAACGAAATGTGCTGACATGTTCACAGACATGCCAGTATAAAGATGAATGAATGAGCAACAAAACAAATCAGGAAATTTTTTGTTACGTAGACGTCTAATTTTACCAATAATCGTTCTCTAATTTCCACAACCGTGATAAAATAATACATTCCTCCACTTCGTTGTTTTACGGTGTATAGTTTACACATTATTTTAGGAATCTCTTAACACATTTACGTAGAAAAGAGTTTCTAGATTATTTTGAACTATTTATATTATTTCTACGGAGAAAGTTACGCCTCGTGGCAGCGGTTTTGTAGAACTCGGCACTAACGCTCCAATTATGACTTCGTTGCATTATTTCGGTGTGACGCACACGGTTTTGGGTGGTAAAGTTATGATATGTTATTAATCGTGTTCTAATGTGTGCCAAAATTCTACTTTAGACAATTTTTGGAGGTTGACACCTTTGTTTTCTGGTCTATTTATCGGGTGTTGACAAAATCGTAAATTACAAATAACACTCGATTGATCTTTCAATAATGGTTATATTTCTCTATGGCTACTCATTCAAGCTTCTTCGTTAACGAATACCCAGGACTTCTCGCTCCATTTTCTTCTCTTCTCACTCTCCCTATCTCTCTCTCTCTCATTCTATCTCGCTCTCCTGTTGGGTCACCGCTAATGGGCGGCTGGGGTACCGTTCCTCTGGGAGCAGCCGCGAGACTGCCTTGTTTGTTGGGTTGAGGCCCTGAGGGATTCAGGTAGTTGGTCGGTCACCCTCGAACGCTCTTGGCCTTCCAGCACGGTCGTATGTTGCGGTCGATGCTTGTGGTTCGACGTGAAATCCCATGGCAGCAGGTCCTGCCAGACACCTGCGTGTCTTCAAGATGGGGATAACCCGAGATTAATTACCGACAACGACGCTTTTCCTGCTAATTAATGGGATTCCTGGCTGGACGTATTTTACGCGTTCAATGCCAAGATGTGGAGAAGCGCTAAAGTAATCCGGGCACTCCGTTACTATAAACGTGAAGAATAGGCCTACATGTTATTTTTTGAGGTCAAGCTCGACTTCATTGCCACGTAAAAACCAGAGCACAATCTGTCATTTCATTGGACTCGATAATCTATGTGTAGTAATTTTCTTCTATGGCCGCTTTACGGGATATTGGTCACTCTACCTTGGAACTTGAAATTATTTGAATTAGACAGAAGCGTTCTCCGCAGCAAGTTGCGACATTGTTGGGCAAATAGACAGGTCGAACGAGACTACAGCCGTAGTTGAGTGTAGTCTGCTGTCAGAATTAACACTAATTATTAGGGCCACGATTTTGTCGCGAAAAGATTTTTGCCACACTTTGTTTCAGTGACTCACGTGCACATCGGCAGTTCTGTTTCAAGGTTATTGGCAGTGTGTCTTTGTTCAGACACGTTTCTCATATGACTGCACCAATCAGAATAAGATTATTGTGAGTCTGTATGTCTATAATTTGCCAAGGTCAGTGAGAGTAAAATCATCCAACCACAGACGACGTAGCATAGCTGCAGGTGTGCACATGCCGCATCGAAACCAAATGTTGCAAAAATCTTTTCGCCATAAAATCGCGGCTCTACTAATTATAGTTGGAGGCACGATTATTTCACGTATTGATTCTAGGTCAGGTTGAACGTCAACAGCGAACACTTCACTGTCATTAATGTGATAGGACAACAGTAGTTTTGATACACATTTGACGACTGCAAACCAGTAAGGAATAAGGAAATAAATTGTTGTGAACTCACGTGGTACCCTTTGTAAACAAGAAGCCAATGAATACTCGACTGTGGCCGGTGGAGTATAGGACTGAGTAGTCTAAGCTGCTACCGAATGAATACGCGAAATAATCGTGCCTCTATAGGTAACGTATCTGTACCCACTACACCATATCCTTGTCTCTACGAGCATGTCACTTAACTGGAGAGCAGTTTTCGCGAGGATAGTGCCTCTATTTGACATTCAGAGGTGACTCACCACTTTATGGTGTAATACTTCAGACTGACGTACTCTACCGTAAAAAATTTATATAGAATTTTCAGTTCTGAAAAGATGCTCAATATTTCTCCAGTCCCACTATTTTTCTATCACTAGAATGTAATTTTCAACTATTTACAAAGGATCTGAAACGAGTTAATGCACGCGTATCTTTGTACATGCTATTCCTAAGTAGATATCACGCAGGTTCAACTGTATCAAATAAAATTGTATTTGCTGAAGTTCTGCACACTCTTCAGGGCAAGCAGATATCGTAACATTTCAGAAGTTTGGAGATCGATGCACGAATTGGCTCCGGTGAAATGACATCTTGAATGTTGCTGTGGCTGGTTCGAGTCTCGTGATGTGTCAGCAGCCTGGGCAGTTTCGCACGTAAAGATAGCGAAAACCTGACAAACTGTTAGGTGCCTGCATGTTTTTTAACAATACACAGCCGTTTCTAACAAGTGACGTCAGACTAGCGTGCAATGCATTGGAAGATTTGAAAATCCTCCCGCAGTACATCACTGTCCCTAACCTGCATGGAACGTATGGGAAAAGAATATAGAACCAAACATAAATAAATGTATTCAAGCAAAGTTAGGAAGATAAGGAAGTGTCAATAAGAGAAAGTTCGGCTAAACAGCGTCTTACAGAACATGTGTTTTGAGTTTTTCAACTGTATATATAGCACGGTAATTTACACTCACTGGCCAAATAGTCAGCTTTTACAAGCAGTGATAGATGAGGAGCGTCGGAATTCGAACACGGTGACAGGAAGTCGGTCTACTTTCGAAAGTCGCAGCGCCGGATTATGTAAATTCGTGAGCTATGAAAAAGGGTGTCAAGCATTCGCATTTTGTGAAAGGTATCTCGGAATTTGCACATGTTAAAAAAAATCTATGATTTTGGGGTGTCAAATGATGTAGGTTACACCGCAATACGTGTTGAACATAAAAATAAAGTTTTATGAGCTCGCAAAACAAATCGGCGCGTGTTAATTGGATGGCATCAAATATATACGTTCATTCAAATCATTGATATGTAAATAAATATATATATATATATGTATATATATACACATATATTGTCTACCGTACGAATTTATATTGGACCAGCAGAACTACTCACTAATTTGAAGATGCAGTCTTAATTTTTTTGTGGTAGGGGTGGGGAGGGGGCATTATTTTACATCGAGTATCGTTTCGTCGAAGCATTTTTGCCATTAAGCAAGGTTTACTAGTATGCATCTCAAAATCAAAATAAAGATATGTTTCTGTTTTTATCATTGACCCCACTAGTTTCCTAATTCACAAATTAAGTGGTTGAAGACTGTAAAGTACCGGGAATCAATTATACATTACTTGTGGACGTTTATAACAAGTGGAGTGGATTTTCTAACTTCACTCCTACTTCAGTCCACAACAAAGTGTTTGTAGTAATATCTCAATTTGATTCCTCAGTTCACTCCAGGTTGAATCCGGATTGAAATTTTACTCTAAACGCCCTGCATATTATACGCGGTACTAGGATGAAAATACTGATAAATAAATACATATATACACATATATATACACATACGTAACATATTTGCGATTATTGATGTGTTATTATCATGGCAACACGCGTGAATGCAGAACGCTGTACACGTCAGCATCAGCCAGACTACAAAGAATTTTTGCAAGTGGATCACCGCCATAGAGATAACTATTTAAATAATATTGTTTTGAAGTACCATGTTTTTACAACGGACTAAATAGCACAAAATAATTTATTTGATGAAAATACTTGTACTATTTAAAACGGAAAGTTTGGAGTGCATGGGATAGGAATTTGATGCCTGCATAGTTCACATAAGTCTCTAACAAATTTTATTGCACCGCAAATGATATATGAATTGTTGTGCAGGATTTCTCAACAACATATACTCTTGACTTGAACCGCTTTCACAATCTTCTCCGCGACCGTCTGCCATGTTAAACTACCGGCATGGAAACCCTATCCCACCTCCTCCCCAGAAGTTAATTGGACTCGTCTAGCTACTAGCCTTCGCCACCCATATCGCAGCCACTGAAAATTAAATAACTTGTATTCCAACAGCAAATATGAGTTAATTAGTGTCTTCGTGTGTGTTAGTAGTTCAGTTTAGGTTAATATTCATAGAAGGACTTATCACAATAGAATGTTGATGAGTAAATTTTAAGTAATATATATTATTTATAATTTTTTAATCAGAGTTAGTAATATGTAATCATCCTCACTCATTGTCTTAGTTTGCAAGTAGAGCGTGGTATGTCGTCATCACAGCAGTGTTCGTTTAGCTTCAAACTAACAGGAAAACTGTTAAAAATTTCCGTATATTCACGGAAATATTTACAGAAAAGTACTGTAATTTTACGGAAGTGGCTTCCATAATTTTTTGCTTACGGAAATTTGTCCGTATTGCCAGTTTACGGATGTTTGACCGTAACTTTCCATAAATTCATGGAAGTATGTTTCTACAATTTTAAAGTGTATTTTACTGTATTTCTTAAAAAAAAAAGTGGTATTAATAATCACTATGAATCCTGAAGTTGATGTACTTGCACAATGGTGCTAAACGAAAAGAAGATAAGACAAGCTAAGGTAATAGAAGTTAAGTCTGCTTCCTGGTTGTCCACACTTTGCCGCGAAGAGAAGAGCAATACAAACAAGGACTCATATCGCGCATGGCCGAACAGTCCAGTAAGTGACTGAAATGTTCCACGTAGTGACCGCGTGGGTGTTTTGGCCCAACTGGGAGCAAAACCGACATAAAGTGCATTTGAATAGCATTAGTCCCCCCTCACCTGGGTGCTGCTATTGACCTACAGGGCCATTATGGGGGTGTGTCCTAGGCTGGGAGTGGTTTTTGGGGTCTTTCGGTACGAATAGCTCCTAAGTGCCATGAGGTCTGTGATTGGCTGATCGATTAAGCCCTACCCTTGATTGGGGCAGGGAGTGAGGGGGGAGGGGAAGTGAGGGTAATGGACCCCTTTGTACAAGTTATGCCTAAACACCACGAAGGGTAAGTGGAAATCTGAACCCTCTCCTGCACCCTATGCTTGTACTAGCCTATCTCTACCCTTATAGCATACCCCCTCCCTGTCATAGCCCATCTCTGCCCTGTCTTAAATCATACCCCTGTAGCCTCTCCTGCCCCCTCATTTTTCTTATGACATACCCTTCCAGCCTACCCCCACTTAATGGCCACTCGCATCTTATATTCTCCTCGCTTCATCACAGCTGAAAAATCGCACCTGTTCTCTCTGTTTCGTGCTAGCGGGTATGCACCTTTAAAGTTTTTTTTTTTATTTCTATAGAATAAAATCTTTTTCTCATAATGTAACTAATGAATTTCTCTAAAATCATGATGTAAAATACAAGAGTTGTCTCTTATAAAGTTGATATCTTACCACTGCATGGAACTCAACTATTAAAAAATTGTCACTGTGGTACAATGGTTAGAACTTCTATCTGGCAACTATAGGGCCGTGGGGTCGAATCCCAGCAAATTCGAAAAGTTTTTAAGGTTACTAAATAGTGCATCAGAATCTCGATGAAACATAATAAATAAGAATATGTTGTATTTATGGAAAATGGATTGCTAGTAGCTTAAAATATTTAATTTTTTGCTGAAAACAGATTGTCCGTAATTTTACAGAGGGTTCTGTTATAAAGAAAAAAATGAGTGTCCGTTACTTTACGAAGATTTCTGGATAATGTTTTGCCTGTACTTTTCCGTAATTTCACGGAAATTTTTTCTAACAGTGAAGTGTTGGACGGTCGTGGAAGTAATAAATGATTTTCTGTTACACGAGTGCTTTTATTTACGTGTGTCGACTCCCGAGGACATAACGAGGCGTCGCCCTGGCCTAAACAAGGGTGCAGCATAGTGCGTGTTAGTTATATTATACAACCAGCAAGACATCAGAGACCAGCAGGGTAGCCGCTGGGTCGTCGACCACACTCCCTGAGGCTGGGATCTCATGCTCGTATTCCGCCGAGCTGCCTTGCCACGCGGAATTGGCGCCTAAGGGTAAATAGTCTATCATTTCTCCCCTGACTTCAGCATCGCCTAAAATCTCTGCACATTGGTTGCGTCAATCTTTACACTCGTTACTACCATGTATTGCAAACCCCGCACATTTTTCGTTGTATATCTTACGTAAATGTGGTCTCTCGCTCTCTCTCTCTCCTATCTCTCTCTCTCTCTCTGTCTATATATACATATATATATATATTATATATAAGTATATATACACATATATGTATGTATATATATATATATACACACATATATGCATGTATATATATATATATATATATATGGACGCACACCCGGCGTGTTCGGAACATCATATTACAAACTTCTAGGGCTAGTAGAGGGGACTGAGTAGACATTATTTTGAATAGGAAGCCATGTCCGAAAATGTACATTTTCCGTGCTATAGCCATTACAATGTGTCGGAAGTGTCGTTGTTGTTTTACAACCGGATTGGCAGTATGACGTGTGTGTGTGTGTGTGTGTGTGTCTAGGCGGGATAAGGAATATGTCCCGAACTTTATCGATCACGAACCGAGGACCTCGTCGACGTGAAATGAGGAAGAAATAACCCAACCACCTACCACCAACCATATACGGTTGCTCTTTGTTCCGAGATCCGGTAGCTCGCCGAGACTAACTTGGTGTATGTTGGTGGGGCTGGCATAGCTGTGCAAATTTAGGTGGTCGTTTTTTCAGCTGCACATATTTCGTCCGTACTTTAACAGTTTATTCAGGTTTATTTTCCCCACGACATGTGACGAGTGGTTTTAAAGAGATTTTTACTAAGTATGATGATCGCTCTTTTTTTTTGGCTGTTCGCTGTAATGTAATGCAGCGCGATCCCAGAGCAGCGTAAGAAAATCTGCGGTGAACGTACTACTTATTTTGTTACTCAGCCACGTGGTGAACAGTATCTGGTGCCTACACATCACATATTATCGACATCTGACAAAAATAATAAAGTTTAACAATCGGGAAAAAAGTCTACTGGTAGACTGAAAGCATGACAGCAGTGACATGCTGAATTACTCGAAATGTTTAATTTTACTAATTTCACCAGTGCACCAAAGTTATATACACGCTACTAGTTTTTCTCCTTAGTGTAGTACTGTAGCGTCACGAACATCGTTACATGTTGGGTAGTGTATAATCTACGGGATCCAGTAAAACTGGGTGAAATGATAACCGTACAGTAAGCGGTTCGGAGGCCACTCCCTCTAGTGGCTGTCTCACGACCACACATCACAGAAATGATAGGGTTGAAATTCAGTCCACAGCTTCCTGTGTGCAAGACGTTTGTACAAGCTCTCCGAGTGGACATGGCAATATCTTATCTTGTTCCAGCCTGTCGGCTGTAATTTTCGAGAAGTTTATTACACTTGGTCAGTTTTTATTTTATTGTTTTACATTCTGGATTCGTCTTCAGACGAAATAACATGATGGACTTTTAAACAAGAACGCTTGAAACACTTTACATAATTTGGTCCGTTTCTTGATCAAAACTTAACTCACACTGGAGATCACCAGTCAAGTGGATTGCTTTGAAGTTCTAGCTAGTTATTGAGAGTTAACATAAACGCATTACTTACAAAATATATGCTAGAACTTCTAACCTTGTAACACATGGAAATATATGCGAGTTGAGTACATTCATAACACCACTCACATAAAAATCCTTACTAGCGTGTCTTATAACATAGTTCGAAAAAAACCTTTAGCACAGTACTATATCAAAACCTACTGATCAAACAAATACAGAACTATAACAAAAGGCTCTGAAATAAACTTTGCTATCGATTTTCAACCACTAAAATGCTGGACTAATTACTTACTAGTCCAATGGAAAACTATAGCAAAAAAATAGGAAAAATCGCACGCTTGGTTTAACCTCTTGGGTGTAGAAGCGATGGGGTACTACTTGGGCGCCTCCATGTTTTCCTCATTCATCACTACATTTCTTTGTTGCAGATAAGTAAACTATCTCCGACGGGGTTTCATCCGTTCTGTCGGATTTTTCTTTTAAGTAGGCCTACATTATTTTAATTGATATTGCTCGTATTATTATAAATATGCCTAACTTTCTGTAGACATTATATATATATATGTGTGTGCGTGCATTACATTATTGCTCTGAAAATACGATAATATAATATGATTTCAAATAATATTTAACTAATTACATCATGATTATTGGTCAGAGGTTGGGGATTTCTGTGTCTACTTCTAGGTAATGTATTTAACAAATTAGTGTTAGTAACAATAGTAATAAATAAAATGCCAAAATTGCATGTCATGCCGCACATTAAGATTGTGTCACATTTATGCTTCTTTTGCAAAAATTAATTTATTTTAACCCAAAAGAAGTCGATACTGTGAAACCATATTATATAAGCGAATTAAAAACTAATGTTACTAGATAACCAATTGTTTGATTGCACATTTTTTAAAACTATGGCTGTAATTTTTTCCAGTGTGTTAATAATTTGGCAACATAGTAAACGATTTTCAACACATTATGTGACGACTTTACGATACATGCTTCTACAAGGATTTAAAAAATATTATTTAAAAAAATTAAACAAACATTAGACAGTGACCTTTAAGAAAAAGCGCGGAACTTACGTGTTGTACCTGGCAAGCACATGCCGAGAGCTAGAAAGGTTTGGTGAAATAAATGTAATTAAAAGATGGTTGGATGTTTTGTAGTCTTGCCCAAACACGAAGAATATAGAGATTTATCGCTTAATGTTACGACTGTGTGAGTAGTCGACCAAACGATTGCAAGACAATTAAGAGTGTTGCTCGTAGAGGCGGAGAGACAAGCTTCTTGTGAGCAAAATTCGGCCTTCAAACTGACCGGAATATCGTAAGTAACGCTACGACGATTGGTTCTACACGAATAACAGTAGTCTTGCATACGCTGAATACTGGAATACAGGGTGAAGTATCGGAGGAACGGTAGTCTGTCTTCCAGCCATCAATGAGTCAGCAGCTCGCCAAAGTGCTCGAGAAGCGCCGTCCATCACTAACCACCGCGGATCATTAAAGCCACGCTCCTTAGTTTCAACAGTTTTTGCGATAATATATTTTTAAGCTTAAACGAGAGCATATATTATAAATAGATCTGGTGGTTTTGTTTAATATGGTTTTGCCGTGATAGCGAATTTTTTAAAGCTGGAAATTTTACTAAAAGTCAATTAACCAGAATTTCGTTAACTACACAATTAGCTAAAACTATAGTATTTAGTGCCTATAAAAATCAGTCAACATGGAGAAGACTATTCTGAACAAAACTGCCAGAGAGATTTTTTATATTTGCTCTCGTTTAGGTGTAAAAAAATAATGACTAGATTCAGTTTTTTGGAGTACGTCCAAGAAACTGAATCTAGTCATGAACTCCCATTGCACAGATTTTTCAAAGATCATAAAAAATAATATTGCTAAAAAAGTAGAAACTCGAGAGCATGGTTTTAAGAGCCCTATTTAGACGGCGCATTAGCCCTGTTGCAGAGTGTTAGGAGTAAGTTTTTCTACGGAACAGTACTAAACGTATGTTCCATATATTTACCTACGAAATTGAAACACATTTAAAACTATGCTTCTGTATTTTTTTCTCTAGTTATCAATATCATGCATGCTTTAAAACGTGGTTTCGTGGCACCTCAAAGTGATTAAAGACGGCTTTTCCAGACTGCTATTACGTAAGAAATACAAACTGCTATTGTAAATAAAAAATAGATAAGAGCGTGATAGTCTTTACTGCGCATTTTCCGTAAGTAAAATAATAGGGTCCCCGCTTAAAGTCCTATAGGGAAAAGCCAAAGACTCAAACACTGCACGCCGTTTTCGCACCCCGTGCATAGATACAATACGGTTGTTGACGCACTAGCTAGTATAGCTCTTATCGCCTACCAGTTTCCCTACCTCAGACGTAGCACTCAGCCCCTGCTGTATAGGGCTCTTAACAGTCTCAACACTGAAATATAAATACTGTTGTAGGAAATGAAGTTTCTGCATACTTTGCCCTCCACGACTGTTGAAACAGGGTTAACAGCAGTCTGGTTGTGGCTACCCAGTGATATTTTTAGAGGTACGCGGTAATGCCAATGACATATTGACAGATGCATGGGCGTTAATTGAGCATTTCGATTGGGATGGCAAGGATTACCAGGTATAAAAAATTTGTAAAAAAAAAAGAAAGAAAGGGAGGTGTGGAAATCGAATAGCTTCCATAAAAATTATGAATACACTTTTTTATTGATTACTTTAGGTCTTTAGCTAAATTAAAAAACAGTGTATTGGAAAATGCACACGTAAAATTGTATTCCTAAGCTAAGAAAGAGAATGTTATGTTCTGTATCAACAAAATTTTGGGGTGGCAACAGCCACCCCTTGCCAACCCCGAATTACGCCTATTGAGGCCACAATGAGTTACAAATCAGTGAGGTTATTACTTTTCACAGAATATATAGTTACTAGCAGGGTTCTGACTTCAGTGTAATATGACATTCCCTGCAATGCTGCTGTAATGCCGGTACAGAGCTAACTGTGCACGTAGCAGTAACGTGAGGTAGTGCTGACAATCGGGTTTATGTAACCCTTAGTATCATATTACCTCCAGCTATACGGTATGGTAAACCCTGAGATCTGTCCTGTAGCATTAACAGAGTAGCATGGCAACTATACAGTAAAATGTACTGTAATAACGTTTACTCAGTACAATAGTAGCAATAAGGTGTTGTGATCCTAACAAATTGTTCTGTAGGGTTAACTGAGTAGCATGGTATTACTTACTGGAGGCAGCAATGATTATGGTAATCCCAACCGTCGATTATAATGCATTGCACAGAGCGAAGGTATACATTGTTTCGTTCGACACATCCCCACAGCATTCCGTCTTAATTGATACCAAGCTACGCACATGTTATGTACTATTTCTCACTTCAGATGCCACTTATGTACATTATGCAAGTAAAGTTTCGTGGCGGTCGGTCGTTTATGTTGGCAATTCCGCATCTCACCACGATGTACACAACGGAAAGCTGACTTCGTGCGAGATAGATTTCATTTGATATTGCTATTCCAGACCAGACTCCCCTACTATTGTGAAGATTATAGCTAGGTGTTGATCACAAGCTACAGTAACAAAAGGTTCCTGTAGCTAACAACAGATAGCACTAACATCACAGACGTCGGTACATCCAACAATCCATGGGAGTATAGTAGATACTGTACTTGTTAATTCTACTGTACTAGTTATGTAATCTTAACCAAGTGAGGTGGTGTTGCATATAGTCGACGGCACTTGTTTGTCAACTCTGCAATACTAATTCTGTTATCTCGACAGAATCTAATAGTTTCTCTTACAGTCCACTACTCTGTTGCAATAGACATACTTGTTCATCTTTACAACATTACCTCTGTAATTACTAAATACTCGGATGTCATCTCTAACAGTTTGACAGTCCACGGCACTGTTATAGGTACCATGCATTTTATGTAAACTTGTGAAAAAATAAGGGTATTTCTACAAAACACTCCTATGCAGTTACTAAACGGCACTGTAAGGTTGACAATACCGTGTTATGTTACTGAAACAATAGTCAATGATGTATTCACAGCTATTCATATAGTTCCTAGTACAGAACACCTGTTCCTGCTACATAAAAGATGGTTCTTACAACAAAATAACTTTTAAGTACATTACTTTCATTGTTCTGCTAATGATTTGGATTGTAAAGTATTATTTTGTTTCTTGTACTAAAATTCGGTGATCGCTACCCTAAAATGTCGTTTCGCTCCGACTCTACGGTAGCATTATAATTCACCAGAAACATACAATCAACAACTTATAAACTAAGTGTTTCCCGCCAACTTAGCTCAATGTAAACCATGCGTTAGCATGCAAATGATAACCTGGCAGCTAAATAGCAACAGTAATTATAATAACGAGTCTCTTAATTAATCGAAACCCCTCACAAGTCGTAACTTCCTAATTCCAAGCGAAAAGCTCGTGATCTATGGGAAAATCGGCATAAACGTGTGTTTCATAATATATAGTACCCACATGGTATATGGTAGTGGTGGACACATGAGTCTTTCCATAATTTGCGACAGGTTCCTAGATTGTACGCAATGATACTCGTTGAGTTGTAATAGCTTGTTACTATATGAGAAGAACATCTTTGCTGGGGTTCTTCCGTGGTAGTCCTGAGACTTCTCGACGGATGTGTGTACAAGCATGTTTCCACTGCGTCCAACACTGATTCACTATGTAGGCGGAACAGTTTGAGATGATTAAGGCCCGGTAGTTTTTGCGAAATGATTTTTGCACTACCTTGTTTCAGTGTCTTACGTGCACACCTGCAGCTCAACTACATGATAATTGGCGGAGTGTTTTTGTGTAGAGTTATTATTCATTTGACTGCGCCAATCAGTGCATGGATGACTGTGGCACAACACGTCTGTGATTTGCGGTTTTAACTTCTAGACGTTGTATGTTAAGGCATCCAATCTCTGACCACAAAGCAGAGATGCAGGTGCGCACGTAAGACACTGAAAGAAAGTGTTGCAAAAATATTTTCGCGAAAACTACCGGGCCCTAGAGATGATGGTTTATCGCGGGAAAAATTTGACTGTTTGCTGGGTTTCAACGTACGTTCAGATTACCAAAAGCTCACTGGATTTTTCCTGTACGTGGATCTGTTACCCTAATTGACTGAGCCAATAGGAATCCCACTATTGTACAACTTTGTGCCTGTTATTGGTCTGCCGGCAGCCATGGAGTGTCAAACGTTTATCGCTCAATCACACATATGGTGGGAAATTACAGCGTTGCCTTGGGTTTGTTGGCACGAAAACTTTCGCGATATACCATATTTAGGGTCACTGGAAATATCGGGGGAATAATTGACTGTTTGCTAAGCTCCAACATGCTGTATATAACACTGAATGTTTCGTATCGACATTGGCTATGGTTTATTTGAAACATTGCATCTCTCTTCAACAAACCCAGTTAGAGCGGTACAGTTTGAACCCACAGCGTGTGTGATTTGTCCCAAAACTGTTCACATGTGTCACGGTTAATATACTACAGTTTATTGGAGACTATGCTAAACATTTTCGCGATTTTCCAGTGTCTCTAACCATCATCTCTAGTAATAATTCAAAAAGCAAGAAGTGCGATGCAATTTGTAGCCTGCTTTTTGGCTACAGACACACTCATCCAGTTGGACAAAGGTTTGTTGAATGCACCATCGAGGCATTCTACGTGTCAGCACTGCTACTAACGCTTTGTTTGGTGTGATGCAAAACTGGATAGCCAATTAACAGTGACGTCCAAAGTTCGCGTTATTTTCAGCAGTAAACTGGACTGCAATCTGATGTACGTAAGTTCTATTTCTCCAATTGGCCCACAATTTCGTACCCTGCCGAAGAGACGCGTCTGACCAATAATTTAAAGACACAAGGTAAACTGACTAATCTCCTGCAAAGTATTTACTCTCGTAAATTAACACATAGAGGCCCGTTGTCAATGCACTTACAAATTGTTCTCAGGTGCATACAGAGCATTGGAGTCTAGTCTGTGACCAAATAACACGAAATTTTCATTCCTCTAATAATTGGTATCATTAATTAAACTGGCAAAAAATTATTTTTTTTAGTATGTGCTAAAGTTGAAGTTGAAAGTGAATTTGGTTTCCTCGATTTATGTTAGTGTGAAAGTTACGTAACAATAACTAACATTATTTTGGACACATGCTATTGCTAAGTCACTGAAACAAAAAAAAAAATGACTAGCACTAAAAGTACAATATCGAAAACATAAACATTAAAAATAAACATAACTTACAAGCTCAAAATAGGCGAAAAAAATACAAACCAAATATTCAGTTATGAAATAAACCGAAAAAAAAAAAAAACATTCAAATATTATAATTGTTATTACAATAATAATAATATTTTTTTTTTGTTTTCTTACGTTTTACTGCATGTTTCCGCCTACTTCGCAGGATTAGCTGGCAATGGCTATGTCCAACATAACGGCCCAGTTAGTCATATATACCTATTAAAAAATCAGGTTGGAATATCTTCTCAGCGTCGGCGTGTTATCCGGAGACGCACAACGTCAGCAACTAATAAAGCAGCGTGCTTCAAAGGCCACAGCTGAGCTTGGAAATACGCGTGTAGTATAAAAACGGCACAGCGTCGTTTCTCCCGCGCAATAACCGGCCCGCCGTCATAGGGGGCGACTTAGTGTGTGCCCTATATAACACTATAGCTCGACCCAGGGGTCTGCACATTAATTTTCTTTCCTTTAGCCGATATTACATGGTACTACCTTGTAAAATAATTCGCAGTTTTAAAAGAAAAAGCTTGTAAACAAATGTCAGAACATTTATAAATTTAGGCACTACAAAAAGTATTTCACAGGTCATTACAGTGGTCTAAATTTTCCAAGTACCTGTGGGGATCAGAAGGGTATATTTTAATGTGCAAAATATTTGATGTGAAAGAAGATAACTTTAGATAGTCTGTTACATTAAACAAAATATTTTGTACTATTACAAAAAATTTCTTGGAAGATGGTTGGCAAAACAAATTGCGTGACACTTCCAACAATACTTGTAAAATATACAAGAATTTGCTTGTAAATATGCAATTATTATTTGAAAATATGCAGAAATGTTTGTAAATATACATACATATTTGTATATTCACTAGTATTTCCTGACAAAGTTCACAATAATATTTGTAAACTTACAAAAAAAATTAGGAAACTAATTTCCAAATAATATTTTTGGAAAAGTAAGAATTTTTTTTTTTTGCTGTGTAGACTCATGATAGCATGTACAAAATCTGCATTATATTAGGTTCTGTATAAACCCACCACCATGGTAGTCATCACAGTATTTAGCCTATAGCCCGAGGCAAATTAAGAACACGTTTTATCACACTATTCCGAACGAATTGGATCACCCTAAAAATTGAAAAAAACAAAAAATTCTTTGTACTTTTACAAATGCTTATAAAATTTACAAAGATTTTCTTTATAAACATAATTCGTTTGTAAAATTGCAAAGGTAAAGGTTGAAATAGGACAAATAAATTCTTTGTATACGCTGACAGTTCCTGCGCTGCAAATATTTTTTTTTTGTAAAAACGACAAGGCATTTCTTTGTAGTTTTACATACTTTTATAAATGTACAAAAATGTTCTATGCAAAACAATTTGTTAATAAAATAAAGTAGAAAGAACTCACGAAAAATTTGTAGTCTACTAAAAACTTTGTTTCGCGAAAATTATGTAATCAAACAAAATCACATATTTTGGAAAGCACTTTTCTGGAATAAAGTGAATTTTCATATTGATTGCATGCTTCAGAATTAAAAAAGAAAGACGTATCACTGAAATGTCCGTTTAATCTATACAAAAGAGTGCAAATATCTTGAAAATCAAGGAGATCAAGGGGGTAAGATACATTGTGTATAAACGCGGGGATGCGGGTTCGTATCCAAGTACCACCACGATTTTTTTTCAAAATAGTTTCTTATAAAAGTTATTTACTCAACAGTTATTTAATAAATAAGTTTAGTGTCATTGCTAAAATAAAGCAGGTATTAAAATTTAATAGTTTGTTTATTACAAGTACAATTACGAGACTATCCCTTGCAATTATACAAACATAAACTTCATATTTTTTTTTACAAAGACAACATTCGTAGTTCTAAAAGGAATTACTTAGAAAACTGGGTTTCCGAAGGTTTTCCTTGTCAAAAATACAAAATTTCTTTTACATTAAACTCTGTTGATTCGAATTAGCTATTTAATACGTCTTTGCAGTCAGTAATTCACATACGATAGAATTTAAAGAAGTATCGTCCTTTAACCTATTTAAATACAGCAAGTTCTTAACTACGCCTCTGACTTTGAGGAATATATACCAACGTAACCCTGATATTTTGAAAATAGAGCATGCGTGTTCGCAAGTAAATCAGTTTGTGTGCAGCGAATCACTTCAATTGCTCATAACTGTTATTAACAAAACAATCACAATATAAAAACTACGCTGAACACAAAAGATAAAGCCGCAAAAAAATTACATAATAGGATCGTCAAATTCCGTATTATGTATCCGTAGTGCTGTGAGAATGTTTGATTAGTTCTAACAGTAGCATGGTGTGGGTATGTTGCAATGTAAGCTGTTCTTTGTGACATCTGTACAAATTCGTGGCGAGGCGCGACTGTGACACAACTTCTAATAGGCCACTCTCGGGTTTGTACTGACGTAGCAAAATACAGTTTACCTTGCAACACACCCACACCACCAATTCTAATCATGTTTCGGGCTTGAATAGAAGCCACAGAGGAATATTTAGTTGTACATCAATAAGTACTGCATCTTTTAGAAAAAAAAACTTTACCAAACATTTTAATATTTCCCTTATGATCAATTAAAATGTACTGTAGTGATTGTTTACTATCCGTTTGAAGTAAAACTACATCTGAAAGTGCTGGTATTATTCTGAATATTCAGTACAGATTGCATCGATAGTTATCTGCGGATTTCCAGTGTATTGCACTTTAATAATCAGGCTTTGTGAAGTAAACAGTGGCATTACATTGAAACATTTATTGACATATACGATATCAGCACACTTATCTACCTTACAAGTTTATCTTTTTGTACCCTGGAGTCGAAAATTACAACATAAAAGATCTAGTAATAATATAATCTCATAATCTATAAGTTTATACGTAGTATATTGATTTTAAGCCAATACATTATTGAATTTAGTAATAATTTTGAGACACTTTCAATTCAAATTAACTCCCACAACTAAATTAATTTTAACGCATTGAGTACTTTCAGAATTTTTACAATTTTTATCCTAATAGCTAGCAAGATATTTCCGTGGTAAAACGCCGGTATTGCATTCTGAAGGGTACGGGCTCGAAACAAGGTTCAGCCGTACCGATGTTGGCTTGCCGAGGTTGTCAGAAGTCATTGCAGGTGGATGCTGTGGTGGTTCCTTTATATCGACCATGGACACTTCCTTTAAGTTCTAGATTCTCTGGACTGCTGGTATCGTCTGTAACGTCCTCACTGTCAACGAAACGTTATGTCTATATCACAGTTAAAGACTGCCATAAAATTATTATTTTTTATTTAGTAACACACTAACTTTAAAATACTCGAATATTTTTCTAAAGCTGATTCGTTACAAGACGTTTTCTATTTAGTTAGAAATGCATATACCGTAACCCTAAACGACGGCTATAAATTACGAAGTTCTTCTTGTATGTAAATGCATATGAGTTTATGCGTATTTTAATTCCATACAATGTTTCCAAATGAGATATCAATATTTTGTGATAACAATTCTCACGTATAGAGGAACATAAATATGTTATATGGACATAGGTTTGAAAATGCACCGTGTCTGCACTACAGTTCGGATTACATGATGAACGATTCATAGCGCGGGCTGGACGTTGGTGTAGAATGTCATTACAGCAGTCCTGTACGTTGTACGCTACTCCGCTATATCAACCCATAGTACAGTAGGAATAACAGAAAAAATTTTATAGAAACGTGTGGATAGATATCGTCGGCATATCAGACTATTGCGAACATTAATGCAGAAACGATTTTTTCCGTACCTACGTTCACATAACAGATATCTGTTCCTTTAGGATGTAAGAATATTTACTCCAAAATTTTGACGTGAAATTTGACAACATCCTATATTGACAAAGAAATTTAAAACTGCAATAACATTTCCGGATTACTATCATCTAGTGTCGTTTGTAACGTGTATGGCTTTAAAAAAAGTACAGATGATTTAAGGCTATTAAATGTAAACTGAGAATTTCTGAAGCCCTAGATACTTTTACTTTCTATCAATGTGTATTATTTGTCTCTCGTAAACAGAAACATGGCAGTGTGAATATCAGCGCAGTGTGCATATTCCATCTCCAAAATAAAATATACTTATATTTTCTTTTAGCAAGACGGTATACAGGAGTGTGGAAATTTCATTTTTTTGTAATATATATATATATATATATATATATATATATATATATATATATATATATATATATATATATATATGTGTGTGTGTGTGTGTGTGTGTGTGTGTGTGTGCTGTACGTCCAACAAAATTGCAGAGGTACACTTGCAAAGTTAGAGATGAATAACAACTTAATATCAAATGTTACTGATAGTTCGTATTGAAAATGTCAATATTTTTCTTATAATTTATTTGCAGCTACTGTGAAACTCATACAAATGTATAGTTTTTACATTCAATCATACTACTTGATTCACCATAATTTACTTAATTACTGAGTTTAGATAATGATTAGAAAGTCTAATTAAATAAATATATATTTTTATTTAAGTGTTTTGATAACCCACGCAGAAAATTCGTAACGGTGGAGTGGAAACGTGGAAGCACTGCGGTGCATCGAACACAAGGATTATTTATGATGCTCATGAAGATCGTTAGCACTCTGAAGACAGTAAACTTGTAATTTTATCACGTTCGTAAACGTTTAACATTAAGTGGTTTTTCTATTTGGATTTTTTTTATATCGACGCTGCAGTCAAATCATTTGTTCATAGTCGTTTTAATACCATAAGTGTTTACGACCAGAATAATTTTTCTTTTCTGTTTTAATGTACTCGTCTAAAGTAACACATTCTTCCTATGTGTTTGTTCCTGTTTATTTTTTATAATAATAATTATATCGTTTAGTGTAAAAGCTTAAAATTTCAACTTTACGTTATTTCCGGCCTGCTAATAAAAGCTTTTTATTTGATATCTAAAACCCCTTAAAAGTATTTGCTTGGAATAAATTATCTACAAAGCAAAGATATTTTTGTAGAAGTAGTCCAGCTGTATTTTTGGTGTTCGTTGTTTTAGTTTATTTACAGCTATATCGAGATCCCGCGTCGAATTCGCAAATGTATTTAGGAAGTAAATAGAGACATCTGTTGTCAACTTATATTTTTTTGTAACTCATCTTAACCATTATTTAGGCTAAAACTTTATTAACAAGTCAGACGCGGAAACACTTTAATAAGCCAAGGTACGCCACAAAGTTGTACAAATTATAACGTGTGCTGATTTTATTTACATATTCCTCTTCAGGTTTGCGAAGGATGAAAACTGACAAACGTTTCGAGACAATTATACACAGTTTACAATACTAGTAAAATGAAACGGTATGTTAATAGTAACTTGTGGATTCTACGCCTCAATTACAATAGTGACAATAGTTCAGTATGGATGTCAGTACTATGCATGATTATATACTTCGACAGTCAGTTCTGTAGTGGGAGCAGAGAATGTCTTCCTTATAGAGAAGACACTGTTATTTATACAGAACTGATTATTAAATGAACAGTTCAGATATTACGAACAACCAAACTGAACTATTGTGTCTAGAGTATCAGAAGTATAGTACCTACATCCAGGGCCGGATTTACTTCTAGGCTATAGCCATCTTTAGTAGAAGGCCGCAGCCTTAGATCTGGCAAACCTGGCAGGAAGGATCATTTTAACACTTCTTTTAGCTCTCCAAAGGCAATAGCTGCACCTGATTCGTTATTCTACTCTACATACCGGCGAATCAGAGGAAGCCACTGCCTTTGGCGAGACAAAGAAGTGTTAAAATGACCCTTCCTGCCAGGGTTGCCTGATCTAAGACCGCGGCCTTACATTAAAGATGGCTGTGCCTAAGTCCACAAAGCCCGGGCCAATGCAGCAACTTTCACAGGTACACCCTTTTATCGAGGAGAAAATGTGAAGAATTTCCCATCACTGCTTTTAAACGTGCCAATATGGCGACGAGTAAAAAATAAAGGCTTTACTTTTCGCATTGTTGACTTGTACTCTATGGTTAGAGACGATGCTTTATTGCGGGAAAGCTAGACTTTATACTGGATTTCATCGCACATTCAGCTTACCAGAAGATTACTGGCTTTCGCTTGTACGTGAAGCTATTTTTTTTTGGCACCTGTTATTGGTCTGCAGGCAGCTATGTTGTGTCTTACGTACGTCACCGAATTATATGTGATGCAAAATACTGCAGCGTTCTCAAGGGTATGTTGGCACAAAACATTTTCGTGCTATACCAACATCTATATATATGTTCTATGATTAGAGACATGCGAAATTCGCGTTATCGTTTGGTAGCAGACTAAACTTCACTTTCCTATACATAACAGAACACAATCTGCTATTGGGCCAAGAAATTTTATGTGTTGTCATTTACGTGTGTTACGTCTTTACAGAGATTGGCCTCTCTACCGCGTAATCTTTCTCCGCGGCAAGTTACGAACAATATCAGCCAGCGGGAGACGTAGAACTAGAGTATAGTCACTTGCAGTCTAGTCAGCTGTCAGAAAATAACGCAAATTTTGCATGTCTCTACCACGGCCGTAGAGGAACAGGTCTGGACACTCGCCTGGAAACTTGACCCCCTTGTTGTTTGGCTGTAGTTCGCCAAGTTGCCGAGAATATTGTGTTTTATTGGCGCTGATGTTAGGGCGGTCGGACTAAACTCTGCCCACTTCCTTTCCACTATGGTAATCAATTTATCAAAACGTATTTTTTATCAATTTATGAAATACTTTCTTTGCTCACAAATTTAGGAAAAGGCTCTAGCAATCATTATTTACTTTATAAATTCAACCATAGAAAAATGTGGACGGAGTTTGAGTCCGACCGCCCGAATTACAGCGCCAAAAAGTACGACATTCTCGGTAACTTGACGAACTACAGCCAAACAACAAGGGGGTCAAGCAAAATACATTGTTAGATAGGCGAGTGTCCAGGCCTGTTCTTCTACGATCCTGGTCTCTACCAATGATCTACCTAGATATATATTTTCAAATAACTGCATTATAAATGTGCCATTGACGTTATTATCAGACATAACGAGATAACAGAGCAGAGAAATTTTAAATAATGTGTTGTTTGAAACGGAAAAAGGGCACAAGTTGTTAAGGAAGAATGGGAAACAGAGGCTGCGGAAACGATGGGACTGACGGGTTTAAATCTGGCCCTGCTTACTTCAATACGTTTCTTTCAGTGTGGTTTCTTGAGTGTGTGTCCACGTCGATGGTTGCTGGGCACATAATTATCTGGGGTCATGTCAACGTCTTGAGGGGTTTGGGGC
>PNEQ01024694.1:0-18313 GCA_003012365.1 Medauroidea extradentata | reverse complement strand
AAAAAACAGTAAAAACGTTTTCGATTAAACTACGCGCAAGTGAGACTGGCGTATATTATGTTTGCGAACGTAGAAGGAAACGATGGGGTAGATACACAAAATTCGGTACGAAATTATGGTACAAGGCACTATAAAATATGGCATTCATAATGGTATTATGTTACACCTTTTTTTACTTAGTAGGCTTTCGTCTTTTTGACAGCGAAGTCATTATAGGCAGAAAGTTATACTAAGACGCGAACCAGAAGAGGAATCGACCACGACATTTTTCAAGAAACCATCCCGGCATTCGCCTAAAGCGATTTCAGGAATCCATGGAAAAGCGAATTCAGGATGGCCTGAGACAGGAATCAAGAACAGATCATCCAGAGTCCAACGTGTCACCAGTTGTGCCACCACGGTCGGTTCGTGGTACACTGAAGTAATCAACTGTCATGAACTACGATATTTTTGAGTGCAGGAATTAATAAACATTACTGCACGGTTATTGGTAATACATTTCGGTATATTTTTTAAAGACGGTGCGGAGTGTTGATTGGATTGGAAGTCAGACGATACTACATGCCATAGAGCCGTTGTTGGCGCAGAGGCCATCCAGGTTCGATTCCTGGTGGGGTCTGTCCTCGGATTTTCACATATGGAAATCGTACTGGACGATGCCGCTGGTCGGCGGATTTTCTCAGGGATCTCCCGTTTTTCCCCGCCTCTTAATTCCGGCGCTGATCCATATCCACCTCTTGTCAGCCCTCACCAGTGTTTAAGACCTATGTCAGGACTTCTCAATTAAATGTACCTTCGGGCCACTTGCTTCAATTTAATAACTACCAAAAACACTCGGGGGACCAAAAGAAAAAAAAGAAGAAATGCAGTCAATAATTATAGGCATTGTACGGAATCATTTAATTGGTCTTAATGTTAGTCTAACATAAATAATTTTCATACGCAGAGATTACATTGACCTAACTATAACTATTAAGAAATAGCCTTCAAATTATTATAACAAAACATTTTCGTTGCTTTCTGACATTTTGAAATCTCTGCTGGCCACATCTGGCCCACGGGCCGCCTATTGAGAAGGCCTGGATAGGTGTTACGTGCTGACTAAAATCTCTTCATTACACGTAATATCTAACAGGAATTTAAGTAGTAAATTCGTGCCAAGATAAGTACTAGAAACACAGCCGTTGCAACATGACTACAGATATTTACAATGTACAATAATCAAACCCATTAACAAAATAATTGGATTAGTCAGCCGGTTTAACTAGTAAATATTTCTCACTTCTTTAACAGCAGAGTGGGAAAAGTTATAAAATCAGTACGAAATAATTTACATTAAAGTTGTTCAAAGATTATAGCTGTGCAGATTTACATTTTCTTAGTTTTAGAAAATCACATTTTCAGTTTAAGGCAAAGCTGGAATGATTACATACTTAGTACAGACCATGGATGATACCCATACTTTTCCAGCGTGTATAAGATACTGGTTCAGTATATATAATAAGCTCGCTTTTACTGAGTCGTTAACATCTACTTATCTACACCTCTAGCTGATGTTTGAGGCAGCATTTAATAAGTTTACTGTAATTCGTTTAATATAGTTCTGTAGTTAAATAACAATGAGAAGCAATGCTGTTAAATACAAATGTTCCTTACTCTAATATAATTTTTAATGTATTAATGTAAACAAAGATGTTTTTTTTTTTTTTCGTCGTACAGTACTTAATGAGGGCATTAGTTATTTGAGTGAGTGAAATATGCACACGTAGTTTATAAATAATAAACGAAACGTATATATTGTGATGCAGCAGCGTCCATTTATTTAAATATACCTAATATTAAAGGAGACGCTGAAAGCGTTAGGAGTATACTTCTTTCCATGGACATTTCAATTAATTAGACCTTGCTATACAACGTATCCATAATCAATAGTTTCTAAACGTTTTGAAGTATATTAAAATAATAATGTTTTTTAGCAAAATCAAAACTTTCGAAAATTTATTGAATTGAACTATTTTTTTAGTAAATTATTTGCTGCTCCATTCCCCCAATGGATATCTCACACGAATAAAAATTTTTTACATATTATGAACACATACATTTTGACAAAATTATGTTTTTCGGATTCAAAGTGCAAGAAATAATATCCTTATTCATACAAAAATATACATGTTTGACGTGAAATTATTAATAGAAATTCATGACCACGACTCGCAGGAAATATGACGTTACCGCAACTTGTAAATCTAAATAAACTTCATCTGAACTAGGATAGAGCGGGCGGCACTTACGATAATTGCCACTTTCTGTTCCTCGCGTAAGCAACATCTGTGTTGCACAAGACGTTATCGCCACGTCAAAACCTATTTTCAAATGTGGTGCGTTGCTTTGCACGGAAATACAAACCTATAAAATTATATCACGTGTGTATGTACATATATATGCGTATATATGTATGTATGTTGTGTCGTTATTAGTTGCTAACCTAGCAGGAATGAATTCCTGAGGTTAAATAAATTGGTAAACAATAATACAACATTGGGCATATTGTGACGTATGACGGAGATATATGCCCTCAAAGGTGAATTTGGGAAAAGTGTAATTGGAGAATAATATTTCAGTCATATTCAATTCAGTAACGAAATTTCGTGTACAGGCTACTGGTGTAGGGGTAGACAACAGCAAAAAAATTATGTTACAAAAAGAACAGCCATTCATACTTTTACTAGGAGTTGACCACCCCTTCATGCTTAGAGCTCTGTAACCCTTGACTTGAAGTGACCGGACACGATATGTAGGTGATCAGCATGTAAACATTAGTAAAAAAGATCACCTTGAGAAAAACTGCTAATGTGAATCGTTTCCTCAGTAACCACATGTTTAATTGGGAAGTAGCATTGTGGTGGCCTGATAGGTAAGGTATTGCAGTACCTGTATACGGAAAATGTGAATTATCATTGAGTTCATATTTAACGAGTGTACGGTTGAGAAGTTACTGTATCCATGTGCACAGCACTGCTTTGGATACTGTTTTATTAATTTTCAATGCTTAATTTTCGATCAAGACAACTAGTCATGCCAGAAATATGCCAACTAGTTGGCAAATCATTAATCACCTTGCGTAGCTTTACGCTTAGTGATTCACCACATACCTGGTCAAATTTCATTCGCGCAGCTAGCCTATGTGTAGCCAGAGTTACAAGCTTGTAATGCCTGATAACAGCGTGGTGCGTTGCGAAACAGTACAAAGCTATTTAATTTATGCACATCGCAGCATTTCATGATAATGGACGCTTACAATCGCATTATTGATTAAATTATCTTAGAAACGAAGAACAAGAAGACTGTGTTATCAAGTAAACAGAAATTCTCTCGTAATTAGTGAAAAAAACTTTGAACCTTGTTCCCCTTCCCCAACATTTATATGCCAATAAACGCGCAGCAGATGCTGTAGGTAAATCAGGAAAAAGAAGTTTTCAGAATTTGTAAACAATTGCAATTAGCTGAACTACGTAGTGAAAAACTGCGGACACCTGCTAACAAAAGGAAACCAAATACAATTAAAACACAATGTACTGATATATTTTTTGGCGTGATTCGGCGGAGTGTAGAAATTGTGTGCATGGTTAAAAATTACGTCCCTACTGTTGAAACACGTCTGCAGGTAATGCACACCCTTATTAGTTTTCACGGGACAAATATATGTGAAAATATTATTCAACGAAATTGTTTAGGTTCTAGGAATGCAAAACCAAATGCAATTACGTGCGCATGAAAACATATGACATTATCGCTTAAAAGTGACTGTAAAATTGGTTTGTGTGTGTCACTTTGATACTTTGTATAATGAAGGAATTTATATACATTGTAAACTATAAGTCGTAATAAGAAACATACAAAATAACACCCGGCTCCAGGCTTCTGGATTTTAGATTTTAATTGTTTCCCAAAATCACTCCAGGCGAATGCTGGGATAGATTCCTTAACAAAGGCCACGGCCAATTTCTTGCCCCTTTAACCTAAACTGTCCAGTTATGTGTTTCTATCTGCAATGACATTGACTGTAGACAATGACGTTATGGCCCCCTTAAAATATTGCGATAATTGAAAAATCTTATTATACTTGGACTCGAACTTAAATATACGTAGATTACTATGGCGGTACAGGAAAGTCTGTTACTGCTACCTGAAGCACAGTAGTGTCGCATCAACACAGGATATACAGTACTCTGTAAATTTCCCTGTCACCTGTAACCTGTCTTCTACTCAGGGCCAAGAGCACTCATCCTACTGAGATGAGTAAGTGTTATCAGTCGTGTGCTATGCGTTTGTAGTTTACACTACAGGAAATTAGTCACAGTGTGTATGATCGAGTGGAGTAGTCGACGTGCATCTCGCATACTGTAAAATGTTGTATAATGCACCCGCAGTGCGACTTTGATGTGTTTAAAGGTATCCTGTCGACGTTTGACACATGCACGTTCATTCACGTCAGTTCATCAGCGTATGCGTAAAACAGGAACTGTACACGCAAGTTACCTCATTGCTGGCCGATCTCAATTGAACATCGAGCACGATGTACTGGACTATGTTGTTGCAAATTCATATACCAGCACCCGAGGAATTCATAATGTGCTCAACGAATCACAGTCGACAGCAAGTCACATTTTACGGCGAGACAGATTGCATGCATTTCTCAACCAGCCATTGCAGGCACTTCCTTCTGATCGGCCTACTCGTTTGTAGTTTTGTGAGTTGTATCACAACCATATCATGCAAGTACCAGTTTTCGTAACGATACGTCCTACTCACAGATGAAGCATCTTTCACTAGGCAAGGTGTCTTCGACATCCACAACGAGTGGGTGTAGGCTCATCAATCCATGTGCAACACAGGAATATCACTTAAATCGCGGTTTTCTATCAATTTTTGGGCAGGACTCATCAATATGATACTAATTGGACGACACATCCTTCACGCACGTTCCTCTGGAGCTGCATATCGGCACTTCTTGGAAGAAGACCTGCTACAACTACTTGAAGATTTACCACTGAATGTAAGAGTCGACATGAGATACATGTACAATGGTGTACCGTCTCATTGTAGTCACACAGCAAAGCAATACTTATATTTGCTGTACCTTGGGCGACGGAGTGGATGCGGTGGGCCAGTGGGGCGGGCATGAAGATCACTGGACTTAACCCAGGCGACTACTTTTATGGGGTCGCTTTGTTTATGCAAGTAAGGTGGACAATATAGACTAAGTCTGGTGACGTATTCAAGACGCATGTATCTCTATAAAGGCTAATCCTGCAGCCTGAGTATGAACATTACACATTACAAGTTTAGTTTCGTGGAGAAGCTATTTTCTCTGTGTTCACCGCATTCGGAACTGGGCTGAGTATGAAAGCCTCGTAGTTCGCTACCGCACTGGAATTTTCGGAGATTGATAACGTTGTAACGGAAGCGAACGCAAATCTTCAGTAGGCCTACGTATGAAAGTCGGATACGGTGGACACTACTTCTACATTGCTGTATCCTCCATGAAGAAAATGGCCGGTGATACAAACTACGTTAGCAGAATAGAACTACATAATAAAACAATATGAGTTGATTTTTGAGAAATAGTTATGTTGTTTTAGTCAAAATAAATACAAAATTATTACTGAGAGAATATCTCTGCGCTTTTAACTAACTCCAAGCATTAATCTGTGCTTTAAATTATCCGTTTAGGTTATGGACGTTATGGAGGCTAGCAGGAATCGAAATCGAAACTTTCACGTATCGAATGGCACTAGTGGCCGACAGCCGAACTATGTAGTCTGTTGATGCCTTTGAGGTCAACAGATGGCGCAAGTGTTCACAAGATCAATATTTCATACGTTAAAATTAAAACATTATATTAAATTGTAATATGACACTATATATATTCATATTACAAACGTAACGGTAATTTTAATGTTATACTTAAATTGGTTTCTTGTACTTAATAATGCCGGTATAGTTTACAGTACAGCCTTTAATAAATAAAATTATGAAATATTTTGTTCGAGCAAACACACGCTGGTATTGTTTTTCTTCACAAACACTAAATTTTGGTTTGCGAAAAATCTGTATACTTGTAAATCAATTTTCCTTATTAAAATAAAATTCTCCACAAGTTTCAATAGTTGTAATAAGATGGGAATCGTTATAAGGAATAATAATTGCTGTGGCCAACACTACAAAATTTTTTTTAACCAAACTATCAGTATATATGTAAAAAAAATTATGTATTTTATTACTACGGAAATCTCCAAGAGTCAAAAAATAGTAGCAAAGAGGCAGTAATCATAATAGGAAATCACATTTTCAACACCCATTAGCTAAATACTAGAACCACAATTGTTTACGTTAGCGACGTTATAGCGATTCGTTACCCACGCGGCTCCGCAGAAACAACAAAACACGCCCCGCAAAAGGGTTTGTACTCACTATTTGCGGTACATGTTTCGTTATCACTCGGTACATATCGCAACGTATCCTGGACGAGTTCGTACTCAGGGCACGGATATGTTGCAGTATGTGCACCTGTCTTACGAGGGTCACATTCGTTTATTTTGGAGATGCGTGTGCATTTAGAGCATATGCAGTAAAACTATGCAATCTATTAATAATTTTTAAAAAATAACTAATAAGTTATTGAAAAAATTTTTTTTTCAAGTATCGCATTTCACCAATTAAAACAAGTAATAAGAATGTGAGTCTCGTAGTGTATTGACACGATAAGCAAGAGATGAATGGTAACAAGTTTATTAGAAATAGAAGATAAAGGAATATCAGTAACAGAGAAATAGAGGCAAGTGGAAGGGTTAGAGTAAGGCGAGACAGGAGATAGGTAAAGGATCGCTCTCCTTCCCTAAACCAACAGGAATTCACCGCTCGTGCCGCCGTTGAAGTTAGAACTCTAGTCAGAAGGTCGCACCCAGACTCGAACCCAGAGTCCTAGGTGCGGTCGCCACCCCTTTTTTTTCCTCTCACCTGGCCGACCAAAAGGATGGTTCCGTCTCTGTCAACGAGACGTAAAACCCAACTACCAACCCATCTTCCTATTACGACTTCTGTTTCTGTGCATATGCAGAACTGCAGTATTTAGTGTGAGTCACTTCAAAACTAATCAAAATTAACTAAAGCAACGAGTTATTCGAGAAAAGATTTGTGCAACACTTTTGTTTCAATGTCCTACATGCACATCGGTAGCTTTGCATCATGGTTATTGAGAGCGTGTCTTTCTTTAGACACGTTTTTTATTTGACTGCACCAATCAGAGTGTGGTTATTGCGACACTACACGTCTGTGATTTGTTTGTAGAACCCCAAGACAGGTAAAAGTCATAACATCCAGTCATTGACAATGAAGTAGAGCTTGCCGAAGTACTCATTGACATTGAAACTAAATGATACAAAAATGTTCGCCACAAATGTTGGCTCTATGTGTAACCTTAATTTTTTTGTCTTGCTTGATTTTTATTTAAAACTAAAGCTACAGTTTAAAAATAATTTGGTAGTTTGTTATAAAGGGGGCTTTTCATTATAAATATGTAGATATTAACGTCAGACTGAATATATATGATAAATAATTGCATGCTGTGCGTATAATAAGGAAATATTCATTTTGCAAGACTTTACATGCATGTGTAACTAAGTTGATACAGCAAGTATTTTATATTTCGTAAGGAATTAAGATTATTAAAACATAACTTTACTTAACGATTTATTAAGACGGTTTCGTAGATCAAAAAAAGAATGCAAGATAATCAAGAAAATTATATTTTTAAGGTATGATCGTTTTTGGAATAAAATCATTCACGAGAGGCAGCGATTTTTGCTTAAAGAATTTAGTAATGTTATTGTCTTTAATTTTTTAAGTACAATTCATAATAAAAAACAAATCAATTTATTACAAATGAATGTGATTTTAAAAATATTTGCTTCCATGCAGTGAGAGGACACGCAAATCTCATTAATGATCACTTTCTGATATAATCATTTTCTTCTGACTACATATTATAATTACGCCTTTTTAAATTTTCATTCTTATGTTTATAAGCTGACAAAATTTAAATAATTATCTTGAAAATGTTGAGTTCCCTAATTTTTTTCTGAATAATTTCATTAATGATAAATTTGTTAATAAAATGTGTACTAGGATTATAAGCGCATACACTATAAAATTCAAAGAGCACTTTGTTATACATCTCATGTACTGCCTAACAATAACTTATCTGCTTAGTATTGTCTGATGTATTTTACTATATTCCTAGTTTATTATCTGTAGATACGAATAACTTGAATAAGAAATAAAATAAGCGCTTAAAGAACGACATAAGTAAACAAATAATGAAGTTTTATTTAAGTATTCTGCCTTAATGATTTATTTTTAAATAAGATAAGAAACTTTTAGGCAATATCAGTTAGCAGTTAGCATTCACCTTTTATAACTCGATATTCTAATATCGCTAATGTCACAAGTCAATACAACTTTTCTGAGTTTTAGATTTTAGATGTACTGTTTTATGTTTCCTGTTAAACAGCAAAACTAAATTCGCCGATTATCGCTATTAAAAATATACGCTAAAGCTAAAACCAATGTGTATCTTATTTTCGAAACATCTTTCGAAACTTTAGAATTCCATTTACGGATGTATAAATATTTGGAGTGTTGGGATTCATAGTGCTGTAATTCACGAATACTTTAAAATGTTATTGTTATTAATATGATACAAATTTTTTGCAAAAGTATTTCATGAAAAATATTTCACTACGCCGAGACTTTGCTGTAAATTTCAGTTAAATAATTTTTTTTTGTCAAAGCTATTGAACTTGACTTACGCCACTGCGGTTCTCAGCCCCCTATAATTATGTAAAACTGTAAAACTTTGACGACGTCAAAGAAAATCATATATATTTAGCTGTTTAACATTCCCAACTATTTTATATACGTAATTTTTTTAGGTTTATCACCTCTTGATAAACACTACACGAAATGTTTACAGAAATCACTGGTTAGGTCACAAAATTGAGAGCAAACAGCATAAATTCTCCGAAATTGTATAGCGTGAAAATAGTGTAATAGGTTATAACGTATAGGTACGCTACGGTCTTTCTTACTTAAGCTTTGTATAAAACCAAAAGTTAAATCTATGTGCCTTTGCAAAGTAAAATATATCTTAATGCGTATTTAAATTGTCACAGTAATGTGCGGTTCTTCGTCATATAACCTGCAACTATTACAAAAATACAACCCGTTTTGGGTCTCATCATTTTCGCGAAAATACTTTAACTATCGCAACAATTTGCAATAATTTTTTTTGTCCCAGATTTTTGGTAAACCTAATTTTTCTACTAAAGAATGATTTTAGCTCTGTATATACGCCTATACTTTAACATATTGAAAACCAGTTATTTTATTACTTTTTTTTAAATATTGGTGTAAGGTTATTTGTAGGATTACTTCGTTTACATATACCCCCATCACATTTCGGTTTTGCGCTTAAAAGGTGTACTAGCTAAGGCCTTCAATATTACGCGAGAAATGGAACTTTCACCAAAGGAAATGAGATTCGACCTACCAAAGGATGTCAAAGCGGATGGAACGAGCAGACAAGCAACATTACAGAAATTGTAATATCGTCACCGCTGCCATCCACAAAGACAGTTTATTTAGCTGTTGTATAAGTCCGTTATTAGAGAGTTGGCAAGAACACCTACGGCTGATAATTAAAACTGTGATGTAGAAGGTACATAAAAACAGTTCAACCTATTTTGAAACATAATAAATTGAAAATCTATACTAGGAACGTAATACTTATAAAATATTATTGGCATACAATATCATTAATTAGGTCTGTATACACACACACACACACACACACATATATATATATATATATATATATATATATATATATATATATATATATATATATTATAGCATACATCGTAGTAAAATTTGGTTAAACATTTTGTGCTATTATTTCCAAAACGCAGATTTAAAGTGTTGAAGACAAAACCTAATGGTACAGTTTTATGAAATATACAGAGTCATTTGCGTTAGTAAATATGTACCATCACCACCCCTCCATCGGGGCTAACCTCAACATGGTGATGGCACCTAACAATTATCACATAGCATAGCAGAGGCAGTAACGAGGGTTGCGATCCCCAACAATTAGCAAGCTACGCCTAGGCAAGGGCATAATTTCAACTCAAACAAAGCTAGAAACTAATAACCTCAAATCTAGCAAAACTAGTAAGTGATCAGCATGATCTGCAAGTAATGTCACAATTAATAGCACACATGAAAAAGGGAAATTACCATTAACTACAATTTCAAGTAAATACCAAAGGTCGGGTTCAATCGCATCAGCGATTTATTAACAATCCAAAACAAAATCACTAGTTATAAAACCTTGCAAATAATACAAACTCAAATAATTAATCAAAACATTAAAAAAGAAACAAATAACATTAAACACAATAATTTTACAAAAATACAATAACAGGCGTGCAAATGGAATCTCATTTAAAGATGAACAAATATGAAATAACAAGAAGCCCTAGTCGATAACCCTGAGGAGGGTGTAGCGAATACAATAACTAAACATAGGCTAGCCCTGCCTCATAGGGAACTAGCTCACACAACAAGTGCTGACTGAGACACTTCTCAGCAGCATACCCTAACATAAATTCGAGGGGACACACGCCCCTAACCACACTAATTAAAACTCTGGGGAACCACGCCCCAACATACAATCTGAAACACAAGCATAACCTACCTCAGTAGTATGCCTACATAACTAACACCCTCTCACAGGTATCTTAGTCGGGCACATAAGGTGCATGCGAAACATCCAATCGGTTTACTATTAAAGATCGGAAATGGTTTACATTCGCTGTCAAATCCAAGCATCAAATTACACGCCTACAAAGATTATCAACAAACGAAACTAATAGAAAATACATGTCTGCCCCTCTCTCTCTCTTACTGAATAATATTACATATTACTAGAGTTTAATTATTGAAATCCCGAACGCGAAAGTTACTTTAATATACCAGGCAAAAGTGAAACAACAACAAACAACACAAGACGCGAACGAAACACTAGGACTTGGGCCATTATGCTACAGGACTTCAACTCAAGAAACAATTAAACAAGAAACTAAACAAGGCGCCACAAATTTATCATTTACAAGTCCTGCAGCATAACAACCCATTCCACATTTACAATAACGAATAACAAAGCAACACTTACATTTCACTGGTAGCCGACTGAACCCCGATACTACAAATACACGAGTATAAATACAAGAAGCGAGAATGAATATTATCACTGGAAATAGTCCGCCCAACATGGCGGAGCAACTACGACGAGTTAAATAACAATATGCCAATTATTCCTATGAAACCTGAAATTACATAACTAAAACACAATACAAACTTTACAAGTCTCATTTAGAACAATATTAATTATATAAACAATTCCTTTCAGAAATTCACAATATTACAGGAAAATTATATTAATACAGCTCTCGGGAATATTTCTTGAGGTTCCGCCATTGTCGCTCGATAGCGTTGGTGTAGCACGAAGCTAGCTGCACTGCCTGTACCTGTGTCTCTGTTTAGTCTGCATCACATCTATGGCGAAGAATGTCATGTTTACAAATGGCGACGGTAAATATTCCAAAACAACAAATGGAATATTAGGTATGTAATGAAAGTCTGGATACGTGGAAGTGTTCGAAATATAACTGCTGAGTATTTATATATGTTAATTGCTGATAACTTGCAATGTCTGAACTGTTTATAACGTCGTCAAATTACGTCATTCACCGACGCAGTCGGTACAATGCTACTGTCCATATTCACAATATTGTGGTTGACGATCTGCTAAGTCCTGGTAAACTGTACAATTGTAGAATCTTCACAACATTGCGTGAAAGGAAGTGCGGGCCCAGCACAAATACAACACCTTTTAGTGCGAAATAAACCATACTATATGGACCAATGTTTCATCTACCACTTTCTGACACTCACAACACTAAAATATATATTTACATTTATTAAACCTTTAGATCACAGTCACAATAAACAAAACTATTTTACAATTTACCTGGAACGTTAATTTATGCATTCGCAGTTGCCGAAAACCACACCATTAACTACTGTATTAGCTATATTACAATAAAACTATTTAGTCTAGTAAATATTTTACATTTTTTTCGCACATTTGGCATATTAAATTTTCCATATTTAAAGAAAAGCAAATGGTTTACAAAGTACGTATTAGAAAACGCTTTAACTTAATGAGTTGAATTTTAACTGCTTTAATACTGTAAGTTGTAAAGACTTTCCACGGGCAAATATAATATTTTATTAACACTGATGGATAACAACTAAGAAAAAATATGGTTTGTTAGCAGAGTGTGGAAGTAAGTTTATATCACAACTAGTTATAAAAGGGATTTCTCGCGCGGTTCTAAAAAAACTACATAAGGAAACTACAGGATATTTCGTCATAATTACCAGTGTTCTGCCAAAAAGCAGGTTTTCAAACCGTAGTTCTCTATTTTCTCCAGTATTCTGCTATCCTCTTCAGTTTCATGTAATTTCCGCTTACATATATGCCATCTATTAATTTGTATCTTCTTTTGCTTTCTCTCAATCTCTTCCTATAAACTATTATTTTCATAACTTTTGCTAGCAAGCAGTCTCTACTCAGTGAATCCGCAATCCAGTTATTCGTCCTTTCCCATATAATATTTAGCATTATTTTTTTCTCATCAACTCTTTGCAATGCTTCTTCATTGGTCACTTTTTACATTAACTTATTTTTCCATACTCCTACACATCTACAGAACATTACATTAGGATGCTGAAGTATACAATTTTGTATTTAAAGCTTTAGGTTAAAGAAAACAACAGAATCAGTGTAACATATTACACAGTGTAAGAGTTAAGTACTGTTTTGTTATAATTAATAAGTTAGGATGTATACTATAATAAATGCAACGGCAGTTCCCCGTGGCTTTGCCCGCGTGTAGTATAGTATTAAAGCGGAGATATTTTGAATAAATTTTAGGATATAAACATGTATATATTGCTTTAACTAATTTCGTATGAAAAAAGAATTGTAAACATACACGAAAAACTTAAATTATTAACAAAAAAAATACTTGGTTAGGTGTAATAAGAAAGAATAAGTGCAGAATAATTCAATCACGGAGCTCAGTATTTGTATTTAGCATATATGCATAACATAATTTTATACATAACCACCTATAGACGCAGTCAACACACGCATCGAAAAACCGGAATTTAATTACTATTCGTTCAAAATTTAAATCCTACGAAACTGAATTTTTCAAGATAAAATATATATTTCATCTTTTTCAGAACCAAGGAAATATATATACCAAGTTGTATCAAAATATTTCCAGACGTTTAGTGTAAATAAGGTATTATAGAAATATACGGTATTATAGAATTCTAGCTATCCCACAGGAATCATACATTTTCCGGGATAAAAAGTATCCGATGTGATATCCCAAGATCTAAGACACTTTCACACTAAATTTCATTAAAATCTGGTCAGCCATTTAAACATAAAGAAGTAAGTACAGAATTACGCTCCAGATATATTTGACAGGAACCTTGTATTTTTCGGGGATATAAAGTAGCATATGTCACTCTCCGGCCCATAAACTACATCTACTGAAACAAATTATATCAATTCCTGGCTCCGCTGCTGCGTAAAAGAAGGAAAAACCAACAAAACAACGAAGACGGCGTCCCATTTATAATATCAGTATGATTTTATCGCTGCAGTAACTTCGAATTAATATAGATATATGAATGTTACTGTTACATTATGTAACAAATTGTAGTTAATATAAACAATTACTTAATATTTGTATTTTCCAAAAAAAATTTCAAAATATTCATGCTACTATTTTTTTTAAGTGTGATTATTTGACAAGCTATACGTACAGTAGGCCTATTTATGTGCGCGATAAACTTTGTACGTATTCCCATTCTTAGGGTTTTTATGACGTATTACTTTCAGTATTATTTATTTTTGCTGTGACGTTGTATTATAAGTTTCATTACCTTTAAAATAATCTTACTTTATTAGAAACAATTTCCTCATAAAATGACTGAATTTAGGCTTGCAGAAATCACCAGTGAAAACTATAAATAAATAATCTAACAAAACTTCTAAATGTTATGTGATAACCGGTGAACAGCGGAAAGTATGCTGGCTTAACATAAAAATGGTCACTGAATCATGTTAAGCAAGAATTTTGTTTTCTTTATTTACAGGTTTATAAAATACATTGTTACGTTATCTATAATATTGTAAGTTTTATGCGTAGTTACTGTTTATTTTTGTTGATATCACTGTCGAAGTTAGTAATTTAGTTCAAGTATAGACGCTGTAGTTTTCTACACATTAATGATTAAGTCAATTCAACTAATTAAATCAACAATTAAATGTATATAAATAATATAAATACATTTAGGAAAGTTCTAGTAATAAAAACTTTAATAAAACAAACATTTTCATACTAAAAAAACCCCTAAAATGTACAACGTAGTAATATAATTACAAACTTGATAAATTATCTGACATCACTTAAAATACGTCACTGAAATCGATTTCGATTTCACGAAAATGTTGGGGTTTAATATTACAATCGCATTTAAATTATTTGCTGAACGAAAAAAAAAAAATACTGTTATGAGGTATACCACTTAACGCAAAACATTGGAATAATTTCTAAATATCTTTACAAAAAGCGCAATTGAATTAAATGGTACGCATTTGACGTAGTGGCTAGAGCGCTCGCATTCCACAATTTCGGAAGGGGTCCGATTTCCGCGGGGAGGGGGCGATCCCACATTTTTTTGCACGTAGGAAACGTGGTGGACATTGTCGTTGGCCAGCAGGTTCTTTCGTGGTTCTCCCGTATCTGACTTCCTCACCAGTTAGCCTCTTCTCCGTCGTACAGTTTCTCTTCACACAATACTTCAGGGTTCACAGACGCATTTCGGGCGTCGAGAAATAAGTCTACTCTCGGGGTGTGATGCATAGCAGTTCCCTTGGGTGCCCCCTCCCCCCGTGGTTTATTTATTTACCTGCAGAAGAGCAAAATTTACTACTGGGAATCTATTAAAATATAATAAAAACTTAGTGCTTTAAATACATAACTACCCGTAAGAAAAAAAATTTAGTATCATTTTCTTAGATGCAGATATTTAACGCTTTACGTCAAATACCATATCCAAAATATCTTTAAGACGAATAGATTTTGAGGAGTCTCAAAACATTTTCATTTTTAAATTCCTAAAAATGTATTTCAGCAGCCTCCACCTTGCGACATTAGGTGCAACAATTTTAGCGACCTAATTTAACCAAACTTTTAATTCCATTATTATGACAAATTTCAGACAGGTTGCAAAGATCTGTGCAAGTAACGTATAGTTAAACAATAATTAAGATATAATTTATGCTGTAAATATAAGATATGATGGGTTGGGGGGGGGGATGAGCTTTTAAGTATTCCACGCAATATCTGAAGACATTATTTAGGTTGGTTTATACGGTGGCTAGACGATTGGCAGAGAATATTTAGTAGGTATGTCAGTTTGGCCACCGCAATAAATTATAATACATTCATTGACTAAATCATCTAAAATCCAATAAGGATGTAAACTGAGATAACTATATTTATTCGACAGGTAACTCATAACACGCAGTTCATATTAATACACATCCATATGGCTCTGACACATATAACATTTTGAAATCGGTGTTACGTGAACACGCTAAGGCCCGCAATCTGCTGTGCAAGAGAGCATTGAGGAGATAAGGCATCCGATGTCCGTCTCGGGTATATACGCTCACGTTGCTTCGATGTTTTCATAACTTCACTAGTCAAGACAGCAAATATCCCTGTGGTTGGTTAGTCCTCATCTGACCATAAACCAAACTTTTATTTTTAATTTGGAGAGGGATCAGACCATCAGTACGTTTATACCGTCACCCGAAAGTCCAGTTTTGTAACACGGGTTTCGGAAACTGATGTTTGAGGGCGGTGTTGACAGCGCGTACAGTCATGTTTAGTTGTTGTGGGAAACCTGCGTTTGTAATTCAAGTTTCATAACGAAATGCCACAATCACGATAGCACGACACAAGCGATACGAACACGTGAGATACGACATTAACAATTAACAATTCTCATTGTTGTGAGAACTAGTTTAGATGCCGCGTGACAAATACTACATGTATACAGGTTGGGACTGAATTCGACCGACAAACTTCTGGAAGTGATTCCTCATAAAAAATCAAGTAGAAAATAAACGGTACACTTTGTACCTAAAACTAATATTAAGGGCGGTATAAGCCCTTAATCATGAAAAATTTAAACTAATTTTTGTAAAATAATGGAAATGAAGAAGCATTTAATGATGACAAGTTGAGCATTGTTTTATACCACCGGGACCTTGAAATACACATTAGAATCACATCAATATCTTGCACCCTATTATAAAATACTAAGAGTGGCTACCCCTTTTATTACATGCCACTTTTCTACCATCAGGTATCACGTAATTTTAATACGGTTTTCTACTAGAGAAGAACGTCAGAAGTACAAAAGGTCTCCTTGTAATTGCGTGGGACCAACCGTTTTCGTGTAAAATTTGTAAAAAAAAAAAAATGTGGACTGCAGTAAGACAATCCTTTCTACATAGGCAATACGGCGGAAAAGGTTTGAATGGCTGACTGCCGTACCAACTGCTTCGACTAAGGGATGGGAGAGAATGGCCTAACATCTCATCAACACCTAAGATTATTAGATACAGTAATACAAAGAACTGAACAATGTCAGAGAACCGGGAAAAGAATCGGCCATGACCAATATCAAGGTATTCGACCCATCATTCGCCTGGAGTGATTTCGGGAAACCATGGGAAACAGGAACAAGGATGAGCGGAGTCGGGAATCAAACCCGTACATTCCTGCAATGTGATACACTTGCTCCACCTCACTCGTTGACAATAATGGAGGAATGTTGTTGAATAACGTTATCACAAACAAGTTTATAGTACAAGTAACAAATTATTTTAGAACTGTCTGTGTACTAAGTTACTGCTATTTTGTAATACCAGTTGTAACACGTAGGTCTGAGCCCTTAATTACAGGCATTTAAACTTTAAATCCTGGTAATTTTGATGTCATCATTTAAATTGTATTTTTATTTTTATTTTATTGGGACCGACTTAATTACTTCCAATTTGTAAGTGTTAATGTTAATTTATTTTGTGTTTTTAATTTTATAAAGAATTCTCAGTACGTAAGTAATAGAACAGTTTAGTGCAGCACTGGGGTGATTTGGACGAGGCATAAAACCATTTTTGGTGCAGTAGAGATTTACATACTCTTTGTCGGAATGCAGTTGGCAAAGAATAAGCACAGACGCGACTGAAGGAAGGGACTGTTCCATGAACTGTGATGGCGAATGGACGTGTGTGAGCCACCGAGCTGCCCTGGGTTGAAGTCCTCCGCTTTTGAGTTCCACTGAAAAAATGAAGGAAGGATGTCCTCCCATGTTGCATTGGGGGATTAAAAATGAAGATTTCCCTGTAAAACCTCCATCACACTAGTATTAACGACCCGCCACCGCGTTTCCCAAACAGAACAGTTCAGTGATTTTTTGGACGTATTTTGTTTAAACTCACGGACACCCCTGAAATTTAAATGGTCTAAGTGAGCATAGTTAGTAAGTGAAAACTATCAGTAATTGATAGACAAAATGGAGAACTTAATTTGCCGTATGTGTGTGCTGCACGTTGGTTCGTCGTCCTCCTGCACTTTGTTAATTATCAGAACTTACTTAACTATCCTTATTTTCACTTCTACTTCTACGTAGTATTCGAGAGCATACACAACTTATTTTCTCAGTAATTCTTTCATGTAAGGTTATTAGGACGGCCAGTAAACTTTAATGAAGACATTAATTTAAAGTATTATTTTATTTTGGACAGAGATTTTGGTGTCGTCAGTAGTATTCCATTTTTAGCCTACTTTCCTCTAGGAAAGATAGGCTTATGAGATCGTGCGTCTGTCTGTCTGTCTGTATGTCTGTAAGTCTGTATGGATGTATGTATGTCTGTATGTCCCCCCCTAATAACTTTTTATACAGCTCACGGTAAATAATGAAACAATTACAGAATAGTATGCCATGACTGGTGAATACGACGCAATTTTTT
>PNEQ01024693.1:0-11093 GCA_003012365.1 Medauroidea extradentata | reverse complement strand
CAAATGCTGAAGAAATACACTCATCTTCAGGCCTACCACGTTTTCCCACTGTATGTAAAGATGTGTAAAATTTAGTGAAACAAGGGTGGTGATACCTTGCCTCAACTGCTACTAGATCACTAACAGTACGAATTCGATCAAGCACTGTCCTTCCCCAATCATCATTCCTCCTCATGGCAGCTTCAATGGTATTATCCTTAAATGTTAAGGATCGAACTTCAAATATTTGAAGTCGTCTGTTAACATTCTTTTTCGTTTCTGCTTGAATATCACAAACCTCATTGCAAAACAAGCAATCTCGTTTGAATTCAAATATAGGTACTGCAGATCGAAGGAGTATTGATTTTTGTGGCGATCTATTTCTTGCAGCAATAATACTACTCCCACGAGTATAGTCTTTACGGCACTTGATATATAACCTCACACTAGTTTCATTTTTTAGTATCTCGAATATTCCATCTTTTCGACGCACACTACTGCTCTTTATAGCATTTAAACCTTTTTCCACAACCACGGTGTCACCTTCACTCAGCGTTTGTTTACAAATAACACAATCTTGATTCATATCCGTCGATATATTGCCAAAATGTATATCCATTTTGTCAGAAGATCACATTCTTCGATGTTCCTCAAAAGGCACCACCTGTAAAGAAACACATGTATTAAGAGTATAATGGCTGATTAACTCGTAAAAGAAATTATCTTATTAAAGTATTTAGAATTTCTAGTTTCTTTATTTTATGTTTGAACAAATTTTCATCTCGGACATTTCATTTTCAGTTAATGAGGCAATTTTGATCAAGTGTTACCGGCCATCCGCCATTTTCCAATATGTCGGCCAGAGCACAGCTCGGATTGTCGGGGACTTTTAGTATGTTGTTTGTTATGCCTAATAGGTGCTATCTACCAATTTTTATCTCTGTTGGAATTTTTTCCATTCTTTAATGAAATTTTGCCTAATTTTACTGGACTATTAAGGCAAATTATCGGCAAGACGACTGCACACTAGTTCCGGCCTGGCTGCGGGTTAGCAGGGCAGTTTCCGTACGCTTCTTGTGGGCCGGCCAGCAAAGCTATTTATTGGCGTTTATGTTTGAGTTGCCGTTGTACCGTCTCACTTCGGCATTCCTGAAAATTCTGTGACGTTACCGTGCGTGGCGTCAAACCCAGACTCATAACGTCAAGTATGTATGTTCAATGGTGAGCAAGGTATTATTGACATTTCTTTCTTTTTTTTTTTTTTTTTTTTTGTGGTATCTGCCTCTAAAATCGTACCTCTTGCCATTAGGTCTGTGGTTTCCGCGCTGCTTACCCCCAAAGTCTTGGCAAGGGAATTGCGTGTTATCAGGCGAGTTTGCTATATCATATTCTGGTTGTTCTCCCAATACCCTGACAAATATTCCAATTCTCTAACATACACTTGAAGAAATTTTTTCCCCCACGGTTTTAGTCTTGTACCAATATTTTCCTCTTCGCGAAGCATGAAACAGTATTCGTCAGAAAGCGATATCGTGAATTTGAGAGTGGTAACCGCCAAATATAATTTAACGTGCAGACGAGTGCCCCAATTCCAAAATGTCTCTGGTCCAATTTTTCTCGAAATTCTTGTTTTTGTTCTATGAAGTTCCTCATAAGGAACTTCATAGAACAAAAATATGAATTTCGAAATAAATTTGGACAAGAGACATTTTTGAATTGGGCCACTCAGATGGCGTTACTTGTTATTGTGATGGCTTCGAGGTAGTCAGAGCCTTTGAATACTTCGGCACAGCTCGAATACATCGATGGCCGGCTGCACTATAGAACTGCCTGAAGAGTGACGATGTTTGACCGGTAGAAGTTGGAGAATTATTAGATTGCAGGTATGGGTGAAGTACACTTAGTACCCGGATACAACACAACGACCACATTTTCCACATAAAAAAAATGGGGGGGGGGGTTAAAACACGTCCACGAATCTAATGACAGAACTTGCATCGCTGTTGTGGTAGTTCGCACATTCGTTTACTGTTCTGAACTGGTATTCACAAGAGTAAATCTGCAACACTATTTAAATATGTCATGGTGGCCACAAATGTGGTGTCACAAATAATTGGAAGCTCTTCTGTAAACCGGGTTTTCTTTGTGACAGTCGGCGGGGTAGATCCCCGGATTTTCGCATGTGGGAATCGTGCCGGACGA
Source organism: Medauroidea extradentata (assembly GCA_003012365.1). Taxonomy (NCBI): domain Eukaryota; kingdom Metazoa; phylum Arthropoda; class Insecta; order Phasmatodea; family Phasmatidae; genus Medauroidea; species Medauroidea extradentata. Next base: position 8,912 of record PNEQ01024693.1, on the reverse strand, counting down.
TGCCGCTGCTCGGCGGGTTTTCTCGAAGATATGCCGTTTCCCCCCCTTCATTCCGACGCCGCCCAAACTCACTTCATGTCCCCCCTCACCAGCGCTGAAGACCTCGATGTTAAGCGCTGATCAAAATCTCTATCACTCACTCACTTTATGACAGTTGCGAGTAACATGGATAATTTAATTGGGTCGTTTAGTGAAGTGACTAAGTTTGTTCAGAGAGACTAAATGTATGGCATGTATGCAAACGCATGAGTTCTTTATATCTTACTTAAGGAAACCCTAGTATTTTAAGTGTTACAGAGTTCCCCCTTGTTGTCACAAAGTAACCCAGAGGTCTATGGTAGCTTAATAACAGAGCAGCATTCCTGTAACGACATAGGGAGCTTAACTGTATTTCAATACTTCAGCTTTTTTGTATTTAGGATTGCTGAATTAATGATTGTAATTATTTTATGTCATCGCCATAGTCATCAACATGTTTAGTGTTCATTGAAACACCTCGTACACTCGTACATTACCTCTGAAACGCTAGCACTCCAATCTTGTTTCGTGCTCAGAATTCTTCCGACGTTGGAATTCTCGGTACATGTGAAAATGGCTGGTGTATTTATAAACAGCCCAATACCGGCTGAGAGGTGAATGGCTGGAGCTGGACGGGAGAGTTGTTCGTCGATGCCCCCCCCCCCCTCCTGCTAGTAGGCACTGGTGCTCGTTAGCCGACACGGGCGAGGTGTTAACTCGGGCGGCGGCCGCTAGGAGTCGCTGGCACCTCAGGTGCTAATCGCCGGCTCCTGCGCCCGGCGCCGCGAGCCCAGACGTCCGACCGTTGGGGAGGGGGAGGGGTTTCAGTCAACCCCCTCCAAACTTTCAGTTCTCCCAGCATGCAAGACAGACGTAGGCTATTAACGATAAGGTCCCTACTTTTAAATCCGTAGTTATTTTCCCCTCAATTTCATGTAATTGGTATTGTTCCGTCTCATGGAAATTTAAAAAATAGACTGTGTTATGCATAAATAGACAAAGCGCCAGTTTTTAGCTATCAATAAAACTTGCTGTAAGTTTTTTTTTGGTAGGAAGCAGTCTTAACTAAAAGTATATCGAATATTCATAACCACGGGATAAAGGAGTAAAATTTTTATAAGACCATTTAAAAGCAGAACATTGTTTTACACCTAACTAGTAATTGGCACATAGTATATTGATGCATCACACAGTCGAAATATAAGGCCACGCTACGTAGTTTAACAGTAAATTTGAAAATGATTTTTTAAAGCAATATATTTTTCATATGAAAAATTTACCTGCAGTGTTTTGTCACAAATATTTTGTAATTTGTGCCTAGTTTTTATGGTAGCAATAAACATCGTAGTTTTTAAAATATTTGCACCCACAGTATGTCTCCGACTTTGTTATGAAAATAAAGCAGAGAAATAAAGCAAATTAGTATTTTGAGAACGATACGCGAATTATGTTGCTAAATGCCTACATAGAACTGTGCAATGTATGACTTATCTCAGTCGTATGTTTTTTCTGACGCTATCATTACAGAAAATCGAGTTATTACAGCAATGTGAATAAAGCTACCTAGCTAGGCGTTCAATATAGCGATTAGGCTCAGGGGACTGGGATTCTCCTTGCACAGGTTTTAGTCGTGATTATGATAACGGGATGGGGAGGCAGTTCATCGCCAATCTCCTACCTGGAGAACCAGAGATTGAATAAGTGATATTATAATCTGTCTTGTGTAACTTTTCCATGTTTTGACATTTCTCTTCTGAGAAGTGTGCCTGGCTGTTCCATTGTTTCGAGCTTTAAGGCCTTGTTACGGAGTTTGCAGTGATTTAGAAAATAATTTTTTTATTGCTACCTAATACTCATATCAAAATTTCGCTGCACTGTTTTGACACTTATATGTTATGATTTGTAGCTGAATTTTTTTGTAGAATTATACAGAACGGTTTTTTAGATTTCATTACCCAAAGTACCACGTTTTCCGTCGTGGAAATAAGCAAAATTGAAGGAAATTATTTTTTCGCTGGCGAATGGTACATTATTAAAAAAAAAAAAAAAAAAAACCGCGTCCACAGCATTGTGCATCGTGTGATTGCACATTGACTTAAATTTTTTCAAAACTTTTGGTTAAAAAATATTTGAGTTATTGGCAGCAGTCTGAAAAAAACTCGGGAACAAGCCCTTAAACCTACCTGGCTCTCTGGAAAAGCACGGCGTTCTCAATTCTGTTTACAGACACACTTCTCACACGTGAACTGTCAAAATATGGAATACTTACATGAAATAGACTATATGTAATAATGAGGCACTTCAGATGGAACAGCGCTGAATACACGAGCGGATGGAATGGGAGTACCCCGAGAAAACCCACCAGCCATCGGCAACGTCCGCCACGTTTAATCCGGCAGCATTCCCTCGGGGATCGACCCCGGATCGCCTTGTTGGGAGGCGGGTGGTCTGACCGTTGCGATACCGTAAATATAAACACATTGTATGGATATCACCGTACTTAAATTTTAACGTCTGAGGCAATGGTAAAACGTATTATTATTATTTATATTATTATTGTCAGGATACTATTTAAAACTGCTTACTTTATCCTGAACAGCCTGTAGGTAAATAAGATTATAAACGTGGTCGCCTTCCAAGCCATGTGTAGAGCTTCAACATAAGACATTCATTCCAAAAACTGCTTCTTGTGCGTAAGTGATATCTCCATGGCTTCGCCTTTTGTGCAATCATTAATGTTTCGTTACAGGGGTAGTACGTTTAAATTATGTTGCGTATTTCTGTACTTAATATACTGAGTTTTATTTAATTTTAAAGGTGAAGAATTAGCAATAATTACTGATTCAGACACGTTGTTCCCCTGTTGCCACATTTTCAAGTAAATGTTCATAAAGTCATGAATCAGAAAGAAATGGATTAACATTCAGCATGACGAGCAATATGAGCATTTAAGATGGCCGCCTGCTCAGGATGTCTGTTGGTATGCAGAGTTCCGTGAGATACAAATGCATAGGATTCGCAATCCGTTTGTCTTCATTTCGACCTGCAGTGTTGTTCCTAAATATACTCTAAGCGAATACTGGGAAGGGTATTTCATACAGATTATTGTCAATTTTCTCCGTGCATGTACTTGATTATCTGAATCAGTATATTCTGTCTCTAATGACCCAGCTTTCCACGAAACGTTAAGACACTACGTACATGTAATCACTTTCACATAACTTCAGTTAGTGTTTGACAGTTCTGTTTCTGTGGAGGCTGTTGTATATGTTAGAAACCAGACCGTACTCACAAGCGCCCAAATAATTATGTGTGTATATAATTTAGTTTTAGTGTAAAAGTTATGTAACATTCTAAATTATGTAATATCGGCAATCCATATTTGTTCAATTTAATGTTCCGTCATATTTATAAAAGTTTGTTGGCACTAATATTATTAATTATAATTATTTTATTTAAGTATTTATGCCATAATTATTAATACTTCTTTAATCACGTTGAAAAGCCTGTACCAGTTGTATACCAGCCTAAGGTTGAATTTGGACGTTATCGTCAAATAAATACACAACTAAATGTCACACGACACGACGTGCGAGTCTAAATTTGTTTACTTTTTACTTGCTGTTTCGCCTTATTCGTCTGCTGGCGACAATCTGGTAGACTGAACTCGCAGCAGGTTTTCGAACGTCTTCAGAGTAACGTCTGTGGTGTAGATGGAGTAAAGTTTTCTTTGTATAGTTTGCGATCATCTCGTGACGCGTATGTTTGCGCGTGGGTCCCCGACATCCCGGGGCGTTGTTGACACTGGCGGGCCGCACCTCCTCCTCCAGCTGCAGTGAAGTCATAATCATTTCATCCATCTGACGGGAGAGGTGAGTACCTCGAGAGGGCGTGCTAGGCGCTTCGAGTGGATGATGGATCCGGCCGTCGAGTGGACACGTGATATGTGCTCCCCCGTCTGCTTGCGTCTCGGGAGCACAAATGTGGTTCTTTCTTCGGCACTGATCGGGGAACTTCGGCGGGATTCGAGCTGCCACCCTTTCGCGTGACAGTTTAGGTTTGTTTATAATCGTGTAGGCCTATATTAGTTTAAATACCTTAATTGATGATGATTTTGCCAGGCTAAGAAATGACAACAATATAGTTCCGTAACGTAACAACCGTTATTATATAGCTAAACGCAACATGTGTTTGATACGCCCTTCTGGCATGACGCCCACAATATTAAAGGTGCCACCACAATTGATTTAGCACATAAAACATAACGTGCACAGAAAGTAGACAGCATGTGTTCATACTGTTCTCGCTACATTCACGTATAGTTCCTACAAGCACGGAAAAATAGTACAGGAACGACGCACAGATCCTAAAATGTATGTGCTCCGTGTGCCGTGCATAGCCAACCAGAACATGGATACCACCGGGTTCAAAAGAAAATAAACATGGGTGAAAATTGAAAGTAATGTTACTAACCTTTGTAAAAATTCTCGTCGAAGTTGTTTAAAATGTGATTGTTTACAAGGTTTTATAGCAATTTTTAAGAAAAATAGTTCTGTCGACTTCGTATTATAAAAAAACAAGTTATTTACGAAAGGCAGTAACAATAAAAATGTTCGATGTCAGTGATACCAACAAACGCACATGTATTATTTACCAGCTCTAGATTATTTTCGTTTTAACAACATCAGCTGTTTCTGTACATGTGCGGTGACAATGTAGTTTGTAGCTTTGTCATGTGCGAATGTTCTATGTCTGTGCATGTGTTCTGTGTCTGTGCGTATGCTGTTTTCTATGCTAAGTCAATTGTAGCGAAGCCTTAAGCGAACAGCATTTTGGCATTATACTAACCTAAACGAATCTAAACTGTCACAGGTGACGGAGTAAGGAGGGGCAGTATTCTCCGCAGAAAGGAGTGCGAAAAGGTTGACGGCGCGAATTCTGGCGAAGTTACCTGATCATTGCCGAACATAGAACCACTTTTGTTCTCCCGAGCGAGACATAGTGCCCAGTCGCTTTATCCATCCTCACTTCTCAAACAGTGTTGCCAGGTGGAGAAAGTGACACACGAAAAACTCCGACGTCAGAAGCCGCGCGAAGTGGCGCAACGGTAACGGGCTGAACTCGTGTTCAGAACGACCCGGGTTCGATTCTCAGCTCTTGCCAACCTTACTTCTGTTTTCCACGGTTTCCCGAATGTGATACAAGCGAATGCTGAAATGTTTCCGCAAGGGTGCCGTCTACCAGAGATTTGAATGCGATGAAATGTGCGGGGAAATACTTTTTTTTTAAAAGTAAATCTATTCCACATGTTTACGTTAAAGGCGTTGGATCCGTTTAAAACTCGTAATGTTATATTTATTATTTTTGTTATTTCACCAAATAAAAATTTAAAAAATTCGCTATATAGTTTAATGCATAATCACTCACCAATGCCACTAAATTGTCGTTGCTGTGTAGCCAAAATTTAGAAAAGTAATTAACGTACTAAATAAAAGTCATAAGAACTGAAAGTAAGTGTGTCAGTGCATTTTATGACATGTTCGACAAAAGTTAATTGTGCAAAATTTCAGTAACAGCTACAACTCAAAGTTATGCAAAAATATACTCATTTTAGCGAATTAAAAAAAAAATGTATTCCACTGTTATCCCAAAGGTGTCTTGAAGTAGCTAGTGGCATTTAGTATCAATATTAATTATCTTGTTTCTGCAACTTAATTATTTTTCTAAATATTGGCTACAAGTAACTGCCATGCTCTGACTTTGATGAGTGATTATGCAAAAACTATGAGGGCTAACGTAAAATATAAAATTGAGAATTTTTGTGAGAGCAACGTCGTTAATGTATTGAAAAAATAACACTTTGAATGAAGATGGAACGTCACTATTTTGAAGCCCGCCAACGTAGCTAAAAACGGTGTTTTCAAACTGCCGTACGTGGGTCGGATAGAAACATGCGTTGAACTTTGCTACAGACTTTTCACCGCGTAAATTCTCGTAGTAGAAGTGGAACGGCGGGAATATTGTACGCTTGGCTCGTGGTGACGCATCATTTGATGCGCGCTTCAAGGTCGCCCTTATAGCTCCGTCACCTCTGAGCCTCTAACACGCAGTAAGTAGCACCCTTAACAAAGGGTGAGAGTGAGATATTTTGGTCAGCTCTTAACATCGAGGTCTTCTAGTGCTGGTGAGGGATGATATGACGTGAGTATGGAGCAGCACCGGAATGAATGGGCGGAGAAAACGGGAGGTCCCCGAGAAAACCCGCACGGCACGATTCCCACATGCAAAAATCCGGGACATACCCCGCCGGGAATCGAACCCGGATCGCCTTGGTTGGAGGCGAATGGTCTGACCATTCGACCACCGCGGCCTCACAACACCCTTAACAAAGGTCATAACCGATTTAAGATATATTTCACCATCTGTAGAGACCTCGTTGTCAATGAGATATAGGGTCTAAAGTACTGTCCGCGCACCAGCTCCGAGTCCCTGGCGGGTATGCGATTATCGCTCGTAAAGATAAGGCTGATACCATGTCGACGCACGTACTAGCCGAAGTAAAGGAACCTACTTAGATTATCGACGTAAGGCAAAATAAATGTTTGGTGCGTTCTCCATTTACGGTACGCAAAGAGTAAATTTATTTTGTATACCAGGATAAAAAAAATACTCATGCCAGTATTTCTGGCAACATTGTGACCTCAATCAAACACTCTCGTGCATTCGTAGAGCTTCCAATCTCGCAAACAATGTCCTTCAACGGCACGCATGCCGTAGAGGTTAAGTCAGGTGCTTGCCTCACATAATTTTTTTTATTCTAGTTCGATTATCGGCGAAATTGGTCCCCTGTTTTTTGCATGTGAAAATCGTGCCGGACAAGGCCTTGTTCCGTGGGTTTTCTACCAGTTCACCCTCGTCGGATGAAGTAGCCAATGTTGTAGGCGTAAGGTAAGTCAGTTTCACCTTAATTATTTTGACGTGTGTAATTGAAGTCGAAGTAAGTGAAGAGCTTTTGGTTAGTACTTAACATCTAGGTCTTACACGCTGTATGGTGCAGCGCCGGAATGAAGTGGCGTGGGAGATCACAGAGGAAATCCGTCGTCCGACACGATTCCCACATGGAAAATCCGGGAAACCAATCCTGTCGGGAATCGAATCCTGATCGTCTTGGTAGTAGGTGAGTGCTCTAACCTCTGCGCCAACAGTGGCCCCAAGTAAGTAAGCATATCTGTGATAATTGAGCCCTGATTTTAGCGAGAAGATTTGTGAAATCTGCAGGTTGCGTCGTGGTTATTGGCAGCGTATCCATGTAAAGACGACACTTCCCTAGTAGCAAATACAATCATTTTTCAGCGGGCCAACTGTTGGCAGAAGCGGCCAATGTTCGCTAATATGATGGTCTACTTTTGCTGGAATGGTTTTTAATCAGACCATGTCACTAAATATGATTGTAGTTATCATGAAATAATATTTATGTGGTGAACTTAGTTTAAAAAGACTGGCATATTTCAGTATACTGTCCACAAGCAGACTTAGCAAACTAACAACAAGCATCTGAGCATAATAAAATAGCTCGTGATACACTTGTGGCTAATGTGTGGGTTGATGTAATTATGCATCATGTACGCCACATGTGGCCACGGGTGCATTCCGAATGTTTACTGCCCGTGGGCTGCTTATCACGATCTGTTTTGCACAAGTGGGCCAGTTGATGTTTGCTATTTGGGTAGTTTGACTGTGACAATCTGAACATCATTACTGGGACACTGCGCGCCTGTGATTAGCAGGAAGAACCCCAAGACACGTGAGAGTAGTCGATCATTGGCCACGTAGCAGATATGCAGGTGTGCACGTGAGACATTAACGAAACGTTCTTTGCACCACATATGTTTCAAAGTCAGGTGCATCTATATGATTAATGGGATGACCCATTTTACTTCTTCCAGTTAAGTCCCGTCGTCGGAGACCATACTAAGACGTATTTACTATCTGTTGAGCCCACGATTTTTGGTGAAAAGAATTCTGCAACCGTTTGTTTCAATACTTTACGTGCACAGACGGGGCTCATTTGACTGTGCCAACAGGAACAAGGTTACTGCGACACCACACGTCTGTGGTTTCCGTGTACAACCCTAAGACGCTGAGAGTTAAAAACATCCAATCACTGACCGAGAAGCAGAACTGCAGGTATGCACGTAAGGTACTGAAACAAATGTTTGCAGAATTCCTTTCACCAAAAATCGTGGGCTCTGACTATCTGTACCTCGGAAACATAGATCGCTGTGTCCACTTTTTGTCACCATACGATTGGGGACCTGAATTCCAAACCATGCTAACTCCAAAATTTAAGAATTAACAAAAAAAAAGTTAATGTGTGTATTTATTTCTATTTGAAATGTGATACTAGCGGGAGTGAAAATATTGTACTTTAATTAGTAATATGTTTAAGATAGATGTAAATGCACGCGAAAAAGATATTACCTGTTATTACTAGAGCTTTGAAAAACTCGCGTTTTCTTTTAGGTGCAAGCTAGAGTTCCAACAACTATATGCCTGTATCACGTTCGTAACTGGTCGTTGACTTACTCGACACTTCCTGGAAGTAGCTGAGCCAATAATAAAACTGTCTCTGAATACAGGCCCAGTTCACTGTGTCAGCGAGCAGATAATAAACAACTCACAGTAAATAAAATTGGTACATTTACAAGGAAATTCTTGTAACGTAATATCAGAACATTATCAGTCAGATAATAAAAGTAAGATGTCAGAAACCTTTTTAAAGTGGTTACAAATATCGTAAACAACTTTGGGAACTAGTAAAATAATGCTAACGAGCAGATTTTTCGAATGGAAACAAAATAAACTTAGGAGACCTTTCACATTTTACAAAACAT
>PNEQ01024692.1:0-11084 GCA_003012365.1 Medauroidea extradentata | reverse complement strand
GCACAATGTGTACCTTAGTGTGTAGTAAACTGCTTCATAGAATTTACTACATAAGCTATCATAACAATTTACATTCATATTACAAAGCTATTATTTATTCTTTGTGTTTAATCAGATCCTGGACAAGGGTATCAAGAAAGTTAATTAGGTTTGTTTGGGGTGGTCTGTAATAACCACCAAACTTTATGAGCCTGTTACCTGCACAAACTTCAATACAAACTGAGTAGTGTTGGTTATCACAAATGCTTAGCAAATTGTGTTTGAAATTATTCTTTACATAAATGGCAACTAATTCGACAAGCAAAATACCCTTTACAACCTTCAAGTATATACTTGGCACTGCTTGAAACAGTTTCAGTACATATTTGCTGGAAGAGCCTGGCATCTAGACAATTCTTGTTTTGATGATATCTCAATACGCAAAATCTAACTATTTATCATCTTGGTGGTTAAAATATAACGTACACAGAACACACATAAACAAAATCATAGGACTAGAGACACAAAGCAGAGTCACTTGCAACTATCCTCGATCTCCCTCTTGGCATAGCTGTTAATAAGTATGACTTTTTTTGCCTTCGCCTCTCCTCAGGAACACCTTGCCCTTCTTAACTCAGACAAAAGCAAATTCTCGTTTTTTAATTTACTAGGCATTTTTGAAGAGAGCCCTCTCCTGTTCATTGATGTAGACCAATCCCCGGTCACCAAGGCCAATTTCCGCCAGCGTATAAGGTTGCTTTTACGCTTCTATGCTTCAAGAAGTTCCTGCTTTTCCCTACAGTTGACAAAACATATTACAATAGGCTTGACAACATCTTGGTTTTTTGTTGGAATTATATTCATAGTGTCATTGTATTTCTTGCTCAATTCAACATTTAATACAGCAGACAATTTCGTCATAATATAATGTAGGTAATCTTGCTTATTTTCAAGAATGCCATACATTTCAAAATTCTTGTGACGAATGTAACTTTCTACGTTCTCAACTACGTCGCTCTATGTCCCATTTTTTCTGATTAGTGTTTCGATTGTTCTACGCACGTCTCAAGTTTCTTAAGTTTACTGACTATGTCGTCGAATTTGTCACTGCAGAATTGGACGACCAGAGACCCCTTTTTTGCTTGTATCACTTATCTGGTCCGTTTTCCTTTCTATCTTCACCAAGTTAGCGTGAAGTTTAGTTACGTTGATACCTTTGATTCAGTCATCCGTCTCGCAGTACCACTTTTTCTCGTCGTTGGTAGAAAAAGCTTCGTATTTTTACGCATATTCTATGGAACCGTCGGTCGCAGTTTTGGTCGCATCAAAAGCCTTTGACCGTATTTTTAACATTTTTCCACATACAGCATGCAAGTTATTATGGTCCGCCATCTTCTTGTGTTTACGTTTGTGAAGATCAATCAAATGTAAGTGTGAATGATAAAATACTGTCGATAGTAATATTTCACCTGCGTCGTTATTCTGTATTTTTCTGGTTGTGTTATTGTTAGTCCTACAGTATCGTGATTGTAAAAAAATCGCTATATATTTTCCCAGGAGCACCAAATAATGAAATAACCATCATATTTACCACTAAGGCGTAAGCATTGTTGGCCCTCTTCATAAACTATTTATCTAACGACCGATTTTTCTCGAAATTCTTTTTAGTGACCCTAAAACCGATGTGTGTCTATGAAAAATACATCACGTGCAATAAATACAACGCTACTAAAATGCTAATTTTCATTTTAACATATTAGACTGTAATTATAAAACTTTTCCTACCAATTTTGTAGCATATCACACCAAATTAATATTTAGTGCCTACTTAATCTATAGTTTACGTGAGAATTATTTGTAAACACAGGCTTAGATAGTAGCTTATTAAATAAATTGTTCGTGGCCTATGAAATATTTTTACTGTGTGACATATTTTTTTAAAGACAAAGTAAAACATATGATCTTAGCTAGTTATTGAATTTAAGAATATTAAACCACAAACTATGGTCTTAGTAATAATATACTCATACTTCAAAATGTATATTGTTTAAATAGAAGTACTGAGTATACTGAACAGTATTCAGATTAGACACTGTCTACATGCCTATCTTCTTTATTAATGAGGAATTTTACTGTGTATAGTTTCTCGTGTGTTTTATGTTCGGGGCAGATTTTACCTATAACAGAGCATATATTGCTTTCCCTCTTCAGCTTCACATACCCTACAGCTGAATCTCCGTAGCTTTTCAAACTTGTTCCGTAAACGATTTTTTACTTGTAATTAAATCTTATATAGTTAAAATTTAAAAATCAATAAATTATTTATTTATTTTGAAATCATGAATGCCATTATAAAGCTAGGTGTAGCCTATCTAATGTTATTAAGTAATAAATTATTGATGAACATAAACTTCGTTATAACAAGTACAAATTATATTTACTATAGTCTTATCAATTAGACCGTGATTCGTGTTAAAATTTTACGAGGTTTGTATTAAGAAATAGTAATTTTTCTTCAATTTGCAATTTAATAATCGGGTTATTTTTAAATATGAATTAAAAACTGTTACTCAATTAAACACTTGTTTTTTAAATACTGTTACGATAGAACATGTACATTGTAGAGAAGTACCCATTACACTGTCCAGTAATTTCGTCTACACGCTGAAGGACACGTTAGGCCAAATATTCTACGAACATCCCACGAGCCGTCACATGTGCTGGTAGAAGCCGCTTGCCTTGACGGCCACATCTAGGGACCGTTACTTATTGTCGTTACAAGCCGTGCCACCGTCCGTCACTTTGATAGGCGTGTTCATAGGCCTGTTCCCTGTACGTAGTGCTGCGTACTTATCACAAAAATGTATCACACCAAACGTGTAGGGCTTACTGATATTCGTTTACATATTTTGTGCAACTTCATAACACACACTATTATGTGAGACTATATTAAAATGGTGCAGGGGCGTACGAAAGATATTTTTTGGGGGAAGGGGGCTGAACCTTGGAACATCTGAGGTCTTGAAATATTCGACCCTACTATTGCAGCAGGGGGTCCGGGGGAACCTCCACGAAAAAAAAGAATTGTTTTTAATGGTGAAGTTTGGTGTCAATTAAGCTATTACACACACATTAAAAACTGCTAATCAAGGTTAGTGTCTGCTGCCTACAGATATCTGCGAAAATAAGAAAAACACTTTCAAAAATCCGTAAATATATCTGTAAGGTAGCCACATGCAGTGACATACGCAAGATTTTATTGTGGAAAGGGGAGGGTTTGAACCTTGTCAATTTCAACTGCGCGGTCTACCACAATTTTCACCATCATTTAATTTTATTTTTTATTTGTACCAGATATTTTTTTTCTTATTTTAGACACAAAATGTAACAAAATTTGTCTCTTATAAAATTTTTTTATCTCTCATAATTTTAGCGCAATGGCTTGTTAAAGTCATATTTTGCATGTTTCCGTTTTAAAGAATTCACTAAAACCAACTAATAAACCAAACTCAAAAATATCACAGTGGATAAAGACTTTGCAGGCTACAATTACATGCTCATAAAATTAGAGAATAAAGATTATTTGTATTTTTAAAAAAATATTGAACTTTAAAAAATTTTTATTTTTTGTTTCAACATTTTTTTAAAATACAAATAATTTTTATTCTTTAATTTTATGAGCATGTCTTTGTAGCATGCAATGTCTTTATCCACTGTGATTTTTTTCAGTTCGGTATATCGGTAGGTTTTAGTGTAGTCGTTAAAACGGAAACAAGCAAAATATGACTTTAACAAGCCATTACGCGAAAATTATGAGTGATAAAATATTTCATAAGAGCAAATTTAGTCAATTTTGTGTCTAAAATAAGAAAAAATATATGGTACAAATAAAAAATAAAATAACGACGGTGAAAATTGCGGTTGCCTGCGCCCTTAATTTGTGTTTACTGGAGAACTTACAGTAATACATATGTGTTACTGTTTCATACATACAAAATAAATGATACAAAAACCGTTAAATCGTGATGCTACCTAGGTAGCTCAGTAGAGCAACACGATGTGAGCTTCGAACTTTTTGTAACCGCTTTTCATATGATAACTACTTAATATTTAAAAAATCGTAGATTTGGGTGTTGCTGTTGTCCCCTCAGCACCCCCCTTGCGACGGACCTTGTAATGGTGTGGAAACACGGAATGACAATGTTCTCAAGAGTGGTTAAGTAAGATAATAGATTAACTCACTATTTTCTGACATGTTCATATTTTAAAATGCGATTGTACTTACAACGTTCTCGTTTGTTGTTTATTACTTTCCTTTTCTAGTTTGTTGTTAATGTTTTATCTGCCTATTGTTTTCTACACTATTGATGATTATTGTGATTTTATGTGAATAAAAACAAGGTCTTATCACTGTCTGTAAGCCGATGGTGCACTGAGTTGCTGACTACCACGGGCATGGCTAATAATTGTACAGACCCGTTAATCTAGCGCGGCCGATACATTAAGTTGAAATTGAGTTAGTTGCACCCCTCCATCTGCCGTCGACGCGGATTAAGTGGTCGTGTCGGCAGTCTGCTGCCCCGACCTAGTGACTCTACTTGAAATCCCGCTTATCCACCGCATTTAACGTCGCGCCGCCGAACAACTTCACTCGCCCCGTCGTTGTTACTCAGTTGATCGGGTCGTCTTGTCAGCGGTCTGCCACCCTGACCTTCGACGCCCGAATCCCCGAAGACTCCCCCGACGCGAGCACTCTCGCGACCTCCTTCGCTTGCGGTCCTTTAAGCTCTCCCGTCTCTCCCCACACTGTCCGAAATTCCGCCACCGGTCCCGGTATTGGTAATCCGGCCAATGAGAAGAGAGCATTCAGAAACAGCCCCCCCCCCCTGAAGAAGCCAACCCTGTAGTACACCATCGTCGCATTTATTTAACTCTATTTGCATATTTTGTATCAAAACCTGGACAATTATCATTCGTTTACATAACTTATATTACTTATTGAAATTAACATATTTCTCTAGCCAAAAGTCTGATTCATTTTATTTTTCATAGTCTCTAAGCTTCGTTCCTATAGACTGCTGCACCCCCTTCCCTCTACTGGCCAGAGTGGTCCAGCGGAAGCGGAGGGGTGTGAGAAGAGTAATGGGCAAGACGGCGCCAATGCTCCTACGACACTACCTGCTAGTTTGGCCCGAGGGACTGGTCCAGATTCTCACATATTTCTCTTATTTAATCTCACCTCAATGAAAATCCTCGTAGCTTATTTTGCATTCAGATTCGGTATCGTGACGCGATACCGAGTCTAATGAATGGTCACATGACCAGACAATTCTAATTTCGCAGATTACCAGGGTAAACCTACCCAACTTCGTGACAATAAGACTTCGAATTTCAGTAACAGAAACATGTTTAACATTTTAATTGTGATATTATATTTGATACAGTGGTCACTTATTGCCAAAACTGTACTTGCCTGCTCTCTGTTGTCGACCTAGTGAACTCGGTGTACAGAGCCTTCCCAATGTTGTGAAGCCCTCAACGTGGTTTATCACGATATATGGTCAGTTTACCCTATTTTACATAATACCTTCCTACACCAATACCTGCACCTTACAAGACCGTCGAGGCATGATTGGGGCTTGTAAACGAAGTTGGCATGGTTCAATCATGTCTAAGCTGCCGTTTTTATGAATTCAAACAATATCAAACTATGGCAAATAAATAAACACAAACACCTAAGCTAATTGCAAGTTAACATTATGGTCTGATTTATGGCTTATTACTGCTTTGAAAAACTGTGAATTTAAATAATATTTAACTATGACAACAAATAAACACAAATACCTAAGCTAATTGACAATTAACTTTATGATCTGATTTATAACTTATTACGGCTTTGAAAAACAATCTTGTTGTGACTTCTACACTAATGCATTACTACCATTTAAAACAAAGACCTTACCCACTATTTTTTATAACTAAATGCTAGCACCTACGTGTTACATATCATTTTTTATTTTCCTTTTTGAAGTCAATTTTAAAGAGGTTTTACACTGAATTCTTAAGTTCTTACGTAGTTGCTACATCCATCATATTTTTCCAATACGTCCGTACTACGTCGTACCAACCGCAATTGGTAATTAGGGTACTTGGTTCGTATTAGTTCCAGAACACATCCTATTACGTTTTTCTTTTTCTTTTTTTTCCTTTTTTTTTGTAACTGTCGCACCGGGTCGCCGTACATGGTCAAGCCTGCCTCCTACCCTATGTTCACATTTGTGTGCTACTGTAGGGGGTTGTCCAGTCCCTTGGAGACAGAGTTATCTGGGACTGCACCCTTCTCCCAAATTTTCCGGACAAAAGACGAAAAATACCCGCATGTGTTGAGAAGCTAAGTGACAGTTTTACGACTATACTCCCCCTAAGACTAATGAGGGTTTCTCTCCCTTCACGCTGCCCCGAGGCGCAAACGCTGAGCGTCAACCCTTCTCTGTAACTTGCCCGACGGGCCCCTTCCCCTGACAGGCCGGATGTTACTAGATATTAAATATTTCGTGTATCCTATCAGTCTCTGTGTCCTTGAGAGGATAAGAACTAATTCCTACTCTCCGTGCCACTCTATATGGACCATGGAAGACGTTCGCTACTTTTCCCATTTTCTTACGAGTTTTGGACGACACAGACACGACCTTAGCGAGAACCCAATCTCCTACACTAAGTGTGTCTGGCAGCCTTGAGCCAATTTTTTGCTGTCTCCGCGCTCTCTCCCTTTCCATAGTACATAACACCTTTGCTGTTTTCGCTCCAACATTCACAGGAGGCTGCGTAGGAAACGAAATAGCCTTCTCTATCCATCTCGGTGGTTTTCTATCCCACATTAATTCATATGACGTTTCTTTCCGGATACGAAACTCACTTTGGTAAGTTTGTACCTTGCCTGGCAAGTCAGAAAATACATTACAATGGCGGTCAAGTACCGCCATTAGTTCCTTTCGTTGCCCAGGGGATAGAGGGCCTATAGAGTAGTCGTCAATCCTGGTGGTACACGGGTCCCGGTTCGGTCCTTGCTCGATGTCATTCTCCTCGTACTGTATGTTCACCCGCCACGTGGTCGTAACTGACTGGTCTATATTGAGGACAGGTGACAGTTCTTTACGCCCTTTAACTACCTCTGCGCGCGAGGGTGTGCTGACTTGCCAATATTCCGCAGCTATTTGCTGTTGCCCTATCCTGTCCGCAGCATCTATTAACTGCTCGTTTCTCTCCTGGACACTCACTATCTGCGAAGCAATTTCTTCTACCTGCGGCGATACCCTGTTCAGGTTTTCCTCCCCTTGTTCGCATACGGCCTGGCTCTCCTGAATACCTACGGTTACATGTTGGTCCAGCCTTCCCTCTACTCTACTTATTTCTGCTCGTGGTTCGACACTATTTTCGCTTATCTCACTCCTGGGTGTGTTTTCCATCAACTGGGTTTTTTCGGTGGTTTCCAAGACGTGGTCTCTACTGGACTGCGAAACTTCCCCCGTTATCTGATTTTCTTTCCCAAACATCCTTTTATCTAACCTATCTAGCATCTGTTCTGTCTGTTGCCTGAATTGTTAAGTCTGCCGCTGCAATAGTTCCGCATACCATTCTGACTGTCATTCTGCCATCCATTCTCCCTGTTGCCTGATTTGTTCTGCCAATTGTTCTGCCTGTTGCCTGTTTTGTTCAGCCTGCCATTCTGCCTGTTGCCTGTTTTGTTCAGCCTGCTATTCTGCCAGCAGTTCTGCCTGTTGCCTGTTTTGTTCAGCCTGCTGTTCTATCATCACCTGCATTTGTACCATAAATGACTCGAATTGGTATCCTACTTGCGAGACATCCTGTACCGGCCCAACCATATCGCCGCTTGCTGTCCCTGCGGGAGACTTTTGCCCTTGCTGGTCGCCCTGCTGTGTCACTGACTCCTCGCATACACTTCTCGAACATGGACTATTTAATTCAGCCCGCGAAGAACTGACTCCCGATAGCAAACAACTAAGTGGTAAATCCTCGTCAACGAATTCCACGTCGTTACCTGCCATGACGAGGCGAATTGTGTGTGACCAGATATTAATATAGGGGGCCGTTCGATAACCACAGTTGAGACACACAGCAAAATATACCACTTTAACGACAATAAACAAAAAAACTAACTATGTGAACTACAGTTTGACCATGCATCATGCGCTGAAACACTAAAATAAATTAAAGAATAAAAACACTACACTGAAGATTCTCCCCGCTCGTTGTTGCTGCCAGTTGCCGCCGCTCGATGTTGCCTGAAAGATAAGTGTTTTGAACGCCGCTGCTGTCTGCTGCCATATCCTTCTCTGTAGATGGAGCTGAAAAATTTTAATTAAAGGTTCGTCTCACCAATTTGTCGGCTGCTTCTGGGATGTGTTGCTACCCTCGCGCCGCCGTTACTTGTAGGCGGGTGGTTCAGGATCAGTGCCCGAGCCGAGCACTACGTGGCTGCGTCGCTGGCCCTGGGTTGATGCGCTGCCTCTCGGTGGTAGAGTTGTGGTGGTGTAGTCGCAGCGGTGTTGTGCCTGGTGCTCCTTCGCTGCTCACTCGAAAGTCTCGTTCACAGTCCACATGGCGCGAAAACTCCGTCGGCGAACACGGACCTTAATCCCGGGTGTTGTTCTTAAGTCCCAAGTTGGTGCGACACTTCTACGACGTTCTCGTTTGTTGTTTATTACTTTCCTTTTCTAGTTCATTGTTAATATTTTATCTGGCTATTGTTTTCTACACTATTGATGATTATTGTGATTTTAGGTGAATAAAAGCAAGGTCTTATCACTGTCTGTAAGCTGATGGTGCACTGAGTTGCTGACTACCACGGGCGTGGCTAATAATTGTACAGACCCGTCAATCTAGCGCGGCCGATACATTAAGTTGAAATTGAGTTAGTAGCACCCCTCCATCTGCCGTCGACGTGGATTAAGTGGTCGTGTCGGCAGTCTGCTGCCCCGACCTAGTGACCCTACTTGAAATCCCGTTTATCCACCGCATTTAACGTCGCGCCGCAGAACAACTTCACTCGCCCCGTCGTTGTTACTCAGTTAATCGGGTCGTCTTGTCAGCGGTCTGCCACCCTGACCTTCGAGGCCCGAACCCCCGTAGACACCCCCGACGCGAGCACTCTCGCGACCTCCTTCGCCTGTTGTCCTTGAAGCTCTCCCGTCTCTCCCCACACTGACCGAAATCCCGCCTCCGGTCCTGGTATTGGTAATCCGGAAGAGAGCATTCAGAAACAGCCCCGCCTACCGAAGGCAACCATGTAGTATGTAGTACACCATCGTCGCATTTATTTAACTCAATTTGCATATTTGGTTTCAAAACCTTGACAATTATCATTCGTTTACTTAACTTATATTACTTATTTAAATTAACATATAACTCTAGCCAAAAGTCTAATTTATATTATTTTTCATAGTCTCTAAGTGTTGTTCCTATAGGCTGCTGTTCCCCCCTCCCCTTACTGGCCAGAGTAGTCCAGCGGAAGCGGAGGAGTGTGAGAAGAGTAATGGGCAGGATGGTCCCAATGCTCCTACGACACTACCTGCTATGCTGGCCCGAGGTACGGGTCCAGATTCTCACATATTTCTCTTATTTAATCTCAACTCAATAAACAAATATGGACTTCAATCAGCATTCCGATCCAAATCTACTATCAAAAGTATGGTCACCAGGGTAAAACCAGCCACTGAAAAACTACAAACTCTTAACTGTGTATATCAGATACCCTGCGAATGTGGTCATATGTTTATTGGAGAAACTGGCAGAGCTCTTTTAGCACGTACCAAAGAACATAAAAACAATTGCAAGAAAGGCGAAACCCAAAAATCTAGACTAGCCGAACATGCATGGGAAAATAGCCACAAAATTCTTTGGGAAGACTCGAATCCACTTACACAGGAAACTGACAAGATTAAAAGAAAAATCAAAGAATCAGCCTTTATTATTAGCAATAGATATATTTTCAGTCAACAGAGTATTGAATTAAAAAATATGTGGATCCCATTGATTAAAAGAGAAACAAATTTACAGCACTAAATATAAACAAACATTCAACCCACCACAACCAATCAAGAGTCAATACATGCTACGCGACCAATCAGGAGTCAGCTCGTCTCCCATTGGTTAAGCACGATATGGGGCTTTACCCTATATTAACCCATGGTTTTTCCAGTCTCCTCATCAGTTGTTGTTTGTTTGTCGTCGGAGGCAGACGTGCCAGCAAGAGCGCCAGCAGCAGCAGCAGCAGCAGCAGCAGCAAGCAGCGGAACCGACTCGCACCCTCTGGCTACCTTAGTGGTCAACCACGAGTGGTGTGGGGCGGTAGGTAAGCAGTGGACTGTGGCAGATGACAAAATACCCTCAACGAGGTACGACAAACTCAGATTCAGAAGACTATTATAGATGTAGAGAACATGGATGAGGCAGTCACGACCAACATGCGCACACCCGGACAGGGCGACATGGTAAACAACCACAACACTGTACCACACAGTAGGTCACAGGAGGGCGAGGGCAGGGCGACTGCAGGTGACATCAGTGGCTCGGCCCGCGTATCTCCGCCTGATAGCGAGGCACGTGACATCACATTGGCTGGGGGGAACGACGGTCCAACCGACGCGAGCCGCAGCAGGGCTGGCAGCGAGTGCTCTCAGCACACGAACACCTCCGAGTCCCAGTACTCGGATACCACTCTCCAGGTACTTGGACAAGAACAGTTTAGGAAGCCCGGAAAAAAACACACCATTAAGTGGCGTAAATTTGAGCTGGGCGCAGCAGGGAAGGAGTTGCTGTTGAAGAACCGGTTCCGTTTTTCTGAGGAACCAGCCGAGCGAGTGCGGGAAGAACCCGACTCAAACACACAAACAACTACACACACAACACGATATCGGCCTGTGCCGATATTCATACCTGACAGCAGCATACTGAAACGGGTAGCAAAGATGCTGTCAGCAAACGGAATTGAGTTCCGCAATACATACACAAGATGGAGGGAGCTGAGACTGACAACCACAAACAGGGAAGACTACGAGAGGACCCGCAAACTCCTCTCACAACAG
>PNEQ01024691.1:0-11093 GCA_003012365.1 Medauroidea extradentata | reverse complement strand
AAATTGCATTTTTTCTGCAAAGTGTCTCTAGGCCCCAACTTCCGTAGCGTTTTGCGGGAAATTAATTAACGTAAGTATGTAAACATAAATTGATATCAGTAGCCAGACGTCACACTGCTGAGCGGTAGATATGACCGACCCTTGTCACCAAAAAATGAGAAAATCGAGATTCCGAGGGTCTTCTCTCGAGCGAATAGCCAGACTCCCGTAGCATTTAACAGAAAAATAACGCAAGTGATAGTTGAAATATAAATTTATATCAATAGGCAGACGTCTTACGATCAAAAGAACACCGCTAAACAGTAGATACGATCGATCGTTGTCCTAAAAAAAAGAGAAAACCGAGCTGTCGAGTGCCGTTTCACGAGCGAATAGCCCGATTTGCGTAGCGTTTAATGGAAAAAAAAAAAGTAGGCATTCCTTACTAGTAAAATGCCCTTGTAAATTATTCACCAAAGAAAGAAGGAATATGCGGATGTATTTATTCAATGCGCAGTTTTATATAACTTAACGTAAAATCATTCCCTTGACGTTGTTGTTGAATTGTACGAGAACGTAGATACTAGTAGCGTGCAGAGCGGACAGATAGCGCAACTGTACGAACGTTCACAAGATGGCGGATAGATAGCGGCACCGTAGCACTAGTATATACAGACGTTGTTCCAAAAACGCCATTTTGTGACGTTCTTACCTAAAATCGTCGAGAATTACATGTATAAGTGATTGAAAATAATCACTTTCACAATAAGTATATGCAGTAAAAATAAATTAGGAGTTCCGGGATTACGTAATACACGAACGTCTATTTATTTTCCAAGTTCGACATACCCGGAGACAAATGTTTCTACACTTGGATAATAGGTAGCGCTATTATCGTGCTAACTTGTGAAAAGCACGCAGTAACGCATTGTTTAAGCAAATTATGCGCCAAGTTAATTGTTTTAAGTACGTATGGTGTTAACGCAATAAGGAAAATTGGAACCCTATTATTTATATGGTTCGTGTAAAAAAGTAAACTCATTCGGCGCGAGACGAGAGAGATATAAGACGTCGTGAAACAGCCTAGAAGGAGGCTGTACTATAGTTAAGTGAGCATATGCGCATGCGCTGGAACTTTGTGTCTATAGTACGACCTCAATATAGATCCTAATACGTCGTACTTGGAGACAGGCCGGCCGGCTTGCCGCTTGGCACAGGCGGCGCCGCCGCCATGCGGTTTTCAAACTGTCACTGCTGCATTTTTTAACGGATTTTCGCTATTTTTGTTTTAATTTTAATATTGTAACTTACCAAGTAATAACTGCAACTCTACAATTCATATTTTAATGCCGTGAATTAGATACAGTATGTTTTATTTATTGTTAATGTAATTCCCTACAATTTTTTTTGTCATATAATTTTGTTATTATTTGAGGGGTCCTGAGATTGTATTCGTAGAATCGCTACCTTCGTTAAATCCAGGGTCCGTAAAATCGGGGGTCTAGTCCCCTCATGTTAATTAATTAATTTAATCCTGTAACTTATATAACTTTCTAAGGTATTTACGCAAGCATGGTTCTGAAGAAAATCATGGAAAAATCTTGAAATCACATTTTAGATATTTGTATGAAAATATCCAACTGAAGTGAGAAATGCAATGATAACTTGTCAGATGAAGGTAAATAAATTATTTATTTAGAATCACATTTCACCCATTCACAGCTCTGAGAAGTGGAGTTTAGAAAAATCCTGAAATTTATGTACTGGTATTTCATCATCATGCTAAAGCAAAACACAACTGTACAGTATATCACGACATGTTCACAATATGTGTAGGAAGTATCCTCTTGTGAAAATGAATTTTGAAAAACTGTTGAATCATATGTGTGGTTATTTTATGGATGTCCCATTTGACGCGAAGTTAACGACGATAGACTACTGGGTTCAAGATAAATTGGTAATTCATTGAAACACTTTTAATTCTTTTACACAATTTTTCACCTTCTTAGGTGTCTAATTTTGAAAAATTTTAAAATTAATTTTCAGGTATTTTAATAAGCTTCTTTACTAAGCAAAATTCACATCATTATTTTTAAAAACATATTTTACACTTTTTCACCTGTTTGGGATTGACTTTGAAAAAACTAAATCCTGAAATGGTATTTTGAATACTTACATAAGCTTAATTCTAAAGCAAAGAGTACTTCAGTATCTCAACTGGCTTGATAGGTATGAGGTATTAATTAAAAACTAATTTCATATTTTTTCACCCCCTAAAATATATAATTTGAAACATCTTGAAATCCTGTCTTGGACATTTAAGAAGTATCTAATTGAAGTGAATATTACAACACTGGTCTATTCGTTTCAATCCACATAGGTGATTCATATACACATTTTCCTCCTTTTCATTCGTTAGGAGTCAAATTTTGAACATTCTTGAAACTACTTATCAAGCATTTGCATATTCATCATTTTGAATAAAAAAATAAAGTGTGTATCTTGCATAGTTCGGTAGGTACCGAGCAGTAATCAGTAAAATATTTCATGTCTTTTTCACCGCCATAATTGTCCAGTTTCAGACAACATAGAATTGCCTAATGCAGTACCTATGTGAAATTTTATGAGAAATTCAAAATCTTGACAAAAGCTCTGTTGGATTCGAGCTTCATTAACTTTGGTGGACAACACTTTTCACCTCATTTCACACTTTCAGGGGCCATATTTAGACAAATCTCATTTTAGTGCTTGCATATATTTTGAGGGGAAC
Source organism: Medauroidea extradentata (assembly GCA_003012365.1). NCBI lineage: Eukaryota > Metazoa > Arthropoda > Insecta > Phasmatodea > Phasmatidae > Medauroidea > Medauroidea extradentata. The sequence goes on along the minus strand of PNEQ01024691.1, from coordinate 8,344 downwards.
CCATTCTCAAAATTTAATATATCTAGGTTGAGTTGTTTGGGCCGTGGCTTTATATGTTAGCAAGTCAGTTACTAGACCCATTTGTACACAGAGATATAGAGGTAGTCCAGAAATAAATGCATAATAAGAACATCACGCTAAATTGGAGACAAAAACATTAATCGCAAAGTTGTACGATGAAATTGTACTGACACAATGTGGCAACATAAGCACTGGAGGTAGTCCCTACTTGCGCTCCACAGATATCTTACTACTACTGCTCTGACCTGCATATTATGGGTGTACGTTAAAATCCAGAGCAGTCCATACATGACTTTACATTTACTTCGACGGAACATGCATAAAATAATACCTTGACGTGAAGCACAAGAGGGGTCTTGCTCCATGTAGTGTTACCACATCATTGTACACGTAAAATCTAGTTGTACAACATTTTGCCACTAACATTTTTGTCTCCAATGTAGCCCAGAATTAGCATGGTGTGCTTATTATGTGTTTTTTCTGGAAATCTTGTATAAATTTAGGCCATAGTCATCAATCACTGGCCATGCTTTCTAAGTATATCAGTATTCTACTTGCACCACAAATTATGTTCAACTTTCAGTGTTAGGTTATATATGAAACCGTTCTCTTAACTATATGATTCTTGTTTTAACACCCAGATGAGTGTTAGGTGCTATCTAGGATTTAAGTTCAGCTGAGAGCATTATACAGAACTTGAAATTCAGTTTGAGGTTAATGACAATGAGTACATATACCTGTTTTATGCAGCTCTCTAAATCACAATATTTTTAAATTATGTGCAAAGTTACGAAAGAATTCAACAACGTTTGACGTCTTCTGTAGAACAAGCATTTTGTAAGTCAAGATATTGATTGTATGTGATTGAACAAAATTGTTTTTCGACCATGAAAGTTAGTTTCGATAGCATTGAAGTAGAAGTCAAAATAGTGGTTGATTTTGTTAAGTGAAGTAACGTATTTGTCCTGGTATTCCATGCCACCTATTTATTTTTGTTCGTAATACTTAGCGATAAAATAAATATATATTTTTATATTGCAAAATAAATTACGGTCAATAATATCATGTTTTTAATGATGGTGTAACGTGTATTTTGCCAGGATTGATGTGTCTGCAAATGATAGACTGTGCATTTTCTTCACACATTTTGCAAAATGCAAGAAACCAATGACAAAATCCAGCATAATTTTTGGCAGCAAAAAATGGTTAAAACAACATGGTTAATACTGTTTCATCTTATACAGGATGTTCCGGGAGTAGATGTCAATACAGAGACAGGTGATAGAGGGACTCAAGACCTACCAAATAAACCAAACTTGTACAATCTGATTCGCAACCGTCTAAAAGTTATGAATTTTGTAAGAAAATATGGCTATACTCTACATTGAGCTAAGCATTTACTGATGGTGGAAAAAGTAATGGTCCATGTAGAACGAAATTTGTACACACCAAAGATGATTAGTGTCGTCACATTTAAAAACCTATTTTATGTCATTGAGAGTACAGCTTCGTGGGGAAATAAGACTATCTGTTACCTAATATGCGGTACATCTAGGGTGTACAGTTGCGTACAATCACCGACATGCAGTTCATATAACACCCTAACAAACACGTCTTTTCTAGTCGAGAAACAATGCAAGGCCTTGATCTGAAGGAAACGAAAGGAATGTAATGGAGCGATTTGTGCAGCTCTTGACAGCTATGTCTTGTAAGTCGATGAAGGTGCCTGCCCCTGTAGCGCAGTCAGCAACGCGTCTGTCTGTGGTGCGAGGGGTCCCCGGTTCGTACATACATGGCCCGGGCATGTATGTCGTGTTGTCCTTCACCTTATGTCATCCTCATCGGCTCTTAATTCCTCATTGTTAAAAGGCTGTAATACCCTCACATTCACCCCCATTATGGTGAATAATGTGAGCATGGAGTGGTACTGGAATGGAAAAAAGGGGTAGACGAAAGGCCCACCTCTCCCCCTCCCCCACGAGTCATGTAATAGCCACTCCCATATGAAGAAAATATGCCTGTGATGCTATTCAGAAAGTACACCCAGTTCGCTATGATGGGATGCGAGCATACTAGCATCTACATAACCGCTGCCAATGTGAAGCAGCAACTACGTAAAGGTGTCTGGTAATGTAATTTGTTTATCTTAACTTTACATTTCGATAATATCAATTTTGTTTATTTAAATAACTTGCTATTACCAATTTTATTAATATTTCATTTTATCCTCAGAAATCAAACTTATTACGTTCAAAATACATTTTAATAATTTCAAACATTGTGTAGTATTTCAATTTCAATAAAGTTACAGTTAATTATTTACTCACATTTTTATTTCAACATTATAGCTGATTTTACATTGTGTGAATCTTCTGCATTATGTTATGTTTTCACATTTACTGCTTCGACGTTTGTTAATTTAAAATACTGGTTTTTACTAATAGCGGGTGATCATTTATGTGACCCATTGATATTTTTTTACCTCGTACAAACTAGAGGCATCTTTCATAACCAAACACTAGTTTTATGAAAGTAATTTTTTTACCCCTTGATATTGTACTCTCAGTGACATGAAATGTGTTTTTAAATTTGGCGACACTATAATCACCTTTGGTGTGTACAAATTTCATTCCACACGGACCATTACTTCTTCCACCATCGATAAATGTTTAGCTCAGGGTAGAGTATAGCCAAATTTTTAAAAAAATCCATAACTTTTTAGACGGTTGCGAATTGGATTATAGTTTGGTTTATTCGGTAGGTCTTGGGCGCCTCTATCACTTGCCTCTTTATGGACATCCACACCCGGAATATCCTGTATACAGGAAAATATAAGGGCGTAACATGAATTAACACATTTAAGGTATTTAGGTTAGGCTGTTCAAAGTTATTCATTCTTTATTACGTATTTTTATATTGTCAAGTTATTAATACTGATGCTAGTTTGTAAAAATTGCATTGGCCTAAATAAATTTGTCTAGCGGTTGTTTAAATTGTTATGTATAGTGAAAAACAGTAGAGGTTCAGTATAATGTAATAAATTGCAGAATTATTTTGCATTTATTGTCTAAAATGTTTGATTTTACAGCTAGAAAAATAATAATGTATTCTGGTGACTTAGTTTTATAAACTTGTATCCTCCATTTCATTTATAGGTATTTTATGTGTTGTATGTATTTAACTAAACTTTGCACAGATTTACTACCGCCAAAATATTTTCTGACATTTAATATATTGGCAAAATTTATAATGAAATGACATTTTAAAAATGGCGATAAAGTCACTAAATGACCTCATCAAAATTTAAGAAACATGAACATATTTTCACAGAAAACAGTGTGTCTCTAACAATGAATAATTCAGGGAGTGATCGTGGTATAAAGAGAAAAAAATTCTTACTTTCTGGTAGTCTGAAGAATGCCTACTGACAACATAATTGTCACAAGCGCACAGGTTTGCATTGATTTAATTTCATAAATAAAACCTGTGCATTTGTGACAGTTATTTTGTCAGTAGGCATTTGTGGAATGTAATTTATTGTGTAACAATAACTACTGTAGTTAATAACAATTTTCAAGGAGTACTGTACATATACATTTTTATGTACATTATACTGTTTAAAGTCATCACAATTCCAACTGATTTTGTAGTTCAATTGGTTAAGTCATTATCAAATAGTGAATAAGGCAGGTATTGTGTGATAAAATTCCTTGCTTCCCAAACATTTTTGTGTACGTACTTAAAAAAATGTTATTTGCCTAGCAACTCCCAGCTGCTTACAACAGAAATACAGCAGTAATAATAAGCACTATGACCACACTTGAAAAATTTTACTTTGACATTACTCCTTTTAAATGATCAGAAAAAATTAGCCAGGTGGAAATCAATTTTGAGGTCTATTAAACATTTTTCTTCGCAATAATTTTTTAGTGGTGAAGTTGTATGAACTTTTCTTTGTTAACTAATGTTATTGGAATAGTAAAGGTGGAACCATCGGCTGCCAATTGGAATTACATTAATAAGTCCTGTTGTGCATCCTCTGTGTGTTAATCCATTAACAATATCACAGTACGTGTAAACAATTTGTTCTGTTTATTTCTAGACCCATATTGCCATATTGGTGTACATTATTAATCATTTTACTTCACAACAGTATTACACGTGCTAGGTTTGGAGCACAAATACTCTACTTCATATTGACAATATGTTGTGGGAAACAAATTTACTCATATGTAGACACTATAAAAATTATTTCACTATTGCCAAGTGTCTTTTCATGTCTTATAATGTGTAGGCTTTATTGGCTTTAACATTTACAGCTACTTTTCCATGATCAGAAAATGTTTTTTTTACATGTAGGCCTACTCGTATGGCTTAAATTTGATATCACCGTTTTATTTAATGCTATATTTTCTTATAATACATTGAGATGCTCAGATGGGTGTGCATATTATTAACATAGTGAAGTTTTGTTATTAGAACTTCAAAGTAAAGTATTTCTCACTTTAAAGTATACATTTGAAAATCTCCCGAAGCTTAATATGTATAATGTAAAATGTGTTCAGATTAAAGAAAATTCAGTTTAAAGTATATAATTCACTAGTTTTTATGTGCTGTATAATGAGATTTTACTTCAAAATTGTTTCATTAATATGACTTGTAATACTGTAAAAGTTGACTTTAAAATATACAGTTAATTGATTGAAGGATTCCAGTTGTGTTATATTTAATTTTTCCTGCTAGTTATATTCTCCATCCTATGATGGCTTAATGTATAAATAAAATTAATTGAAATCTTAAGCTATAGCAAAAATAATTCAAGATTGATGCAGAAGTTCTACTTCAGCTATCCTATATTGTCATATCCTTCCTCAGTGTGTGTAATGCTGTGTCATTTCTAAAATTAAGTTTTTGTAAATTATTATTTACTTAATTGCAGCAACTAGCAATACAACCTGTACTTATTTGCCTTCCAGGTCCATAGGTTAGTGGTGGTGGATGATGAGGACAAAGTCATAGGCATCATCTCCCTCTCTGATTTGCTACTGTACCTGGTTTTAAGGCCGTGTGGTAAGCTAATAGCCTTAGTGGAAAAAGTAAAAAGTTAAACAACTGTTTTAGCTGTGAAGGCATTTCTACAAAGCCAGCTAGAAAAAGTTACTTACTGTTTGGCTGTTGTTACAAATTAGTTTCCATTACAATATTGTCCATACCGTATAAGAATTCCATTATTTGACAGATCATAAAAAAGTAGGGCAATGTAAACAAAAACATTATGTATCCTTCCACCACCATGTGCTTTCCAGCTGACAATCAAAACATGTGAACAATTAAGGTATAGTATCATTGCAATAGAATCCAAAGTGTGTTGTGATTTTCTTTTGGTTATTTTGAGATCTCAAACAAGTAAGGTAATTTGTTTTTAATACTGACTGCACAAGTCTTACTAGGGTTAGGTAGGCAATTTTAATGGAAAATTATTTCATATTGCAGCAATGGATAGCCTAGTCTTCAGTAGTTCAGTTAATATATAAAAACTCAAAATTTTACATCATTTATAGTATATTTTCCTGGGTATGCTAAAAATTGTAACATTTACTGGCATTACAAAAAAAGTTGTATGGGTAACTTATCTATTTTTTTTATTTCAACTTGACACCTAAAGAGTTTAAATAATAGTAGCTTATTTGGTTACAACATACTGAAGTTGCTAGAGCATACGACAGTGTCAACAAACATATTTAAACGAAAAATAAATATATATAATAGGCCTACATGAAAGCATTAATTCAATTATTTTTCTTGTTGCCTTCAATTTGGTTCTGCACTATAAAATCATAAAGTAGTAGTTTAAGTTTCATGTTGCAGACTATCGAAAAAACTTACCTTTTGTGGGTAGGACCTACCTTCGAAATATCGATGTTATTATCAAAAATGTGCGACTCACAAAACTTATATATAAAAAAACTTGTCAACGTATTTTTTTGTAGACTACACCGCAAAAATTTGCACTCTCACAACCTAAACGGAAATAATATATCAACAAAAAGCGTAAGTAACAAACAAACATGGGTTGGACTAATTTCCCAAATCAGCTTTAAATCTTTTGGTAACACATGATTAAACACATACACTTCAATGACCAGGAAATACATAGGCTTAAGTTTTCTGACCTTTTATTTTGGTAATATGTAGGCCTACACTGTTGCAGTTGACAAGCACAAAATATCACGTGGACTTCATATTAAATGGTACCACTTACTTGCCATACATAATATAAAAACACAAAAATAATTTATTGAGTCGGCGACTTGAAAAAGCATGTTTACATATGCGCCCACAACAAGAACCGTAAAAATATAACACATATTCCGTTAAAATAAAAGGTAGGTAACATTTTTTTATTGTCTGTTGTACTTGTCTCTGGAAGAATTACTTGCTAATGTTTTTCCAGTTCCCTCTTCCGAAACACGTCTTAAAATATCCCGTTGTCGTTGGCGATTACGGGCAGTGTATTTTAATTCCCGCATTGCAATATATTAAATATATGCACAGAATTTATAATAACATTTTATAACTACAAACACACGCGGTCACGAAACACGAACGCACGAGAAACTTACGTAATTGCGTCCTTTGTTTTGGTTGTCGGTATAGGTCTGTTGATAATGTTGCAGTTGTTTGTAAAATAGTAACAGAAATCACACAGTTTGAATAGAATAAAATAGTTAACTGACTAATGCTGGATACATAACCGTGTTAATATATTACGGTTCCTCCAAAGTGCTTGCTTATTTTTCTTGTTTAACACACACTATTTTCAATGTCGGCGATGGAAGTTAGCCGGTTAGTTGATCAGGGCTGCGACTACTGCTTCATCAGGTCATACGATCACGTCCTGTTGTTTTAAATGGTATGTTATTCTGCCACGTGTTTGGCACGTGTTAAAAATATTGGTAGCATCGGCTGTCAAAATACGGAATTCTTACATGGGATAGACAGTATAAACTGTTTAATATGTTGTTACTAATATAAATTTCTTGCATATATACAAATACCAGTGATATCTCAATTAAAAGTAATATTTGAGATTGTATTTTCTTTACTGCTCTGCATACTTAGATTTATATTATGTCCACTGCGTAGAACCAGCAGCAAAGATAACGAGTTGTTTATAGTTTAAGGTACTTGAGATGTTCTTTGCTAATGGACAAATGCTTTCTAAAATTGAAATATTTATGTTTTTAAATAAACTAGTGTGTGCATTTTCAGAAGTTTCTTGCTTGAGTTTAAGATTTTTGATGTCCTACTAAGAAAACTGGCATATTGCCATAATCAAGAAGGTCCGAAATCTTATATTTTTACAATTGCACGTACATCTATATTGCAAGGTACAATGATTTAATTTTATGATTTGTTTTGGCACAGTATATCAAGACATTTTACAATAAATTTTGTTAAAACATGGAGAAATATACTGTAGTTATGAAAATTTCAATAGTTCATTGCATGATCTTTGTTACTGCATTTGTAAAATAACTTCCACTTAGTTCTTAAACTTGGTACTTGTTGACTTTTCAAGCTTTCTTACTGTTTCACACAAATCACGTCAGATATGTCCAAAAAAACTTTGTAAAAAAAATTAGACAGCACTACACAAGTACATAAACAAATCAATCTCAAAAATAAAAGTTTCATCATTTTTGTTATTTAACGAGTCAAATAATGTGTAACTTAGAGTTAAATTTAACGAGTATATACTAAGAAAAAAATATTATGTGAAATATCCCCATGAACTAAAACATGTTTTTTTTTTTAATATTATGATTTTTATAATTTAGTGTCATAAACAGCATATACTGTATGTTAAGTTCAGAAATGTCTAGTTCATGAGTTTTGAGTGCAACAAGAGCATAGTCACCAATAACCAACACATTTTTATTTTAGTTGTAAACATAAATATACATTATTTATAAAGCTGTATCGAAAGCCTTAAGTTCATAAATGCATGCCTGTGGGTGTCGGTGGCATATTATACATTAAATTAAATTTTATTATGGCTAAGGGAACTACCCATACATAATTTATTTACACCATAGTTACAATTTGAGAGTAGCAATGGATTATGATTCCAAAGCTCATAACAAAAAGATTGTTGTGAACCTTAAGATTTTTTATGCGTCAGAAAGCAGTAATTCCCAATATCAGCAGGTCATTCAGCTTCATAATATCTTATTACTCTTGTTAATCTCCCTCCATCCATCCATCCATCCCTCCCTCCCTACATCGATCCCTCCCTCCCTACATCGCTCCCTCCCTCCCT
>PNEQ01024690.1:0-11094 GCA_003012365.1 Medauroidea extradentata | reverse complement strand
TGAACAGTTTGTCTCCTCGAAGTCCCGTAATTAATAAGAATTTCTGTTTCTAATTCACCGCCAGGGGGTAACATAATTAATCAGCCAAAGAACCATCCGCCCTGAGATAACTTGTGCTTTCGACCCGTTCCCAGCCGGGCATGTTGGGATGGCGCCCTCATAAAAGTAAATACCGAATTTTTAAACGCAAAACCTCAACCGCCTCTTTGCAAAACCCCGCTACTTTTAGACTGCAGCTTTTATTTGAGTCAACCAGAAGGGGAACGGAATGCAGAAAGAAACCATGAGATTGAGATAACTTCTCTTGGAGCTAGTCTGGCTACTGTGTAACTCACACATTGGTGTAACTACACCAGTGTAATTTGTGCAGCACAAATTACACCCCCTCTGGAGGAAGTGTAGTTGGTGTTGTGCGACATAAGAGCGTGGGGAGTTTAAATTGTTGACAAATATTTGGATAGAGAAAGTGTATACGATGATGATTTTAACAATTCTTTTAGATAAAAATGGAAATGTTCTAGTGAGCGACAAAAATTAATATCTGTTGGTCTCAGTTAACGGTGAAGTTTCAATATTTGTGGTTTTTATCACGTGGTTGTGAAATTTAACCTCAACCTTTCATAATCCAAGAATTTTCGATCATTAAGTTTTGAATTATGCACGGGATGAAAGTGCTTATTAAAACTGGCATTGTCATGTGATGAGATCATTCCCTTCATTTCTGGTCGGAATTTTATTTTGTCAATGTCTATTGCATGCCATTATGCTGAACGACAGTATTAAAATAAACAAAATAAAAATTTGTGTTGGCCTAGATCACACTAGTGCCCACGCATACGATGGAAGGAGAACTTTGATGGAATATAATCTGAATACTTAGAAAATGCAACATTTTGAATAATGAAAATTTAGAGTAGGATTATTGACCATCCTGTTTTTTATTATCTTATTGTGTTCTCACACCTAGACTATACAGTATGGATACAACATAATACAAAGCAGATACAGGTAATACCCATCCATATATTTAACTATCCTTCCTTACCGTTATCAAACCATTACAAAATTGAGGCCAACATTAAAAACAAACACTGCAGGCGCGTGCTGCACTAAAGTCGCTAAAATCGTTTCATTCAACTCTGTCAGAGTAGTTGAACAAAATTTGAAGTCTGGTGTAGCTGCACTACACTACACTACACCAGCTACACCAACACTGGTTGAATGAAATGAAGCTATCATTTTCTGCAATGGTGTGATGGGAGTAGGGGCTGTGGTTTGGTGTTAATTTCCACCGGATAACTCCGGTAAAGTATAGCTCACTTCTCCCGCACGACAGTGGCGTGCGCAGGGAACGAGTCCGGTAGCACTAGTCTGTTATTAGAGAATGGGCACTCGAAAAGAGACTCTAATTTACAGGTCAATGCGGCCGACAGCCATGGCATGGCAATATACACTCCCTGCTCGTCGTCGTAGGTAGTTACGCAGGGGAATCTTTAGGTGTTCCCCATGCCCGTAGCACAGAACTAAGCACCAAATGAAACACTGACGCCGTCTGGTGAGACCTCGAGCCCTTGTTGCCACTTATTGCACGTCTCCTGACATCACAAGGTAGGGAGTCGATGCTATCATACACCCCTGGCCATGCGCCAACAACAGAGGCCATCACCGCTGCACACGCGAATTCTCCAGCCCTCATTGGTTTTTCGCCCGCAGACTTTCGAAGCGCGTGATTAACAATAGTGTTAGTGTTTTTCAATATTCTTTTATTAATTATTTCCCGTTTTATCTAAACCCATTTCGGCTTAGCTTCAAGTGTTTATTAATTTGTGTATAAAGTGTCTCTCGCCAGGGTTGACGTATCCAGCAGTCCTGGTCGCCACCCCCACCCTAATTTCAGTGCAGGGAATTAAATTTCCCCCAACCGCCTTCCGCGCCCTCACAATAATTGAGTGTTTGATTTAATGTGTGTGATATTCAGCCAGCCGGGATAGCAGCCAGTCCAAGGCCTAATTATGTATTTCCACAGCATAAACATTTTCTTCATCACCAACTAATTCGCCGATGGAACCTTTCTGAACGCACTTCAAAATAAACATTCTCACTAATTAATACAAATGAGGACTTAACTAACCCTCATTCATTATTCACCCCACATGGCAAATCATTCCAGTGCCTTGTAATCATGCTTTGTAAATACTATGTTTTCATTCCCATTCCACCAGGGGAGTTTCATATTTGGTGGGCGCAGAGGGATGGCCTCCCTCTTGCGCGCGCTAAATAGTCAGTCTTCGTATCAACGGGCAATGCGCCGGTCGCGTCAGTCCCATAGCTTCCGGGAGAATTCAACTTTTGCTTCTCTGACAAGTTTTTCATGCAATAGTTAGTTAATACACCTGAATCGTTTTATTTTTCTCTCCCGGGAAGCACCGACTCGGGGAAGACTCGTGCCCCCCCCCCCCCCCCGTGTAATTTCGTACCTTTGAAATTGTTTTAATATAACAATTACCGACACACCTTAATTGGTTCTTCAGCCCCAGCGAGGCTTCGTGTCGCTGGCCCGTTTATTTTGTTTGTATTATGCTCATCTTCTAGTACAATACAACAATCTTGTGTTACTACGTATTGGTGAGTGTTATTTACCTCTCGTTACGTGTCTTATGATATATATTGGTGTCCTGGATGACCTCACAGTCCAGCTAATCTCAGTGCCTATTTCATGTGTGTAACAAGGGTGTTCTGTTGGCCCTACACAACAGAATGTGGTTTCAACTACGCCGACGTCCGTACATAAGGTAATGGTCCGGGCTTTTCGACCACGACCCCCGTTGTAAGAGTCTCTCGTGCTAGTCCGAGTAAACTGACTACGCTGGCGCCCATTCTTTCACTGTACTTGAACGTTATCGCAGCCTTATGTACCCCGGACAATGTCAACACCCTACGCAAGACACTGGAATAGTGCGAGTTATAGGGTCCCGCGCTCTGAAGGCCGTGAAGGGGCAAGCAAATTAAATATGCACCTTAAATGCCTGACCGTATTTATTGCACAACACCACACTCCATACAAAATCCAAATGGCATTGTGGTAAGCGGATACGGTCCTGAACACGACCGATGGGCTATGCTGCACGGAAAAATGCCATGTGTGTGAAATTAGAATTTAAGTTAAACCCCTGGGCGGATGGGTCGCAGGGGGTCGAAGGGCACCTCCGAGGCAGTGTAAGTTAAATTAAATGTTCCAAGAACTAAACTGACGCTATTGATACAGTACTGGTTGAACACAATTCTTGAAGGGCCTGGAGTGACACACGTCGAAATGCCTTGTTCCGCTGCTTAGCACCGTCTGGGGATTCCTTCCCGTGCCGGTGACCTCATACGCCCAAGCGCGGAAAGCATCCACCGATACACAAAATGCATTTAACAGACAATGGGGCGAAGCCCCAAAAACCTCTCAAAATTATGGCTTGATGATTAAAGCCCAAAATTATTTTGTGGGTGAGTTTTTATGTATTTAAATTGCTTGAGATTTCAGTATGTTTTTAAATTACGTGACACAAAAGAGAACTGTCAACACAAAAATAGTTTAAATAATTAGCTGGACATACAAAACACTACAGATTCTAATTGAAGGTTGAATTAAATAATAACACTTGTAAAATAAACATAAAATAATTGGTAGGCAAGGTTGGTTGTGTGGGCGAGTCCAAATGGCCTGTAAGGCGCAGGGGTGTTTCTACCATTTTTGAGGTTAATTACGAAAATGGTGTTAAAATGGGTTTAAATAAACAACAAGGTTACCCCTGGCCTTTAAACACTGTCACCTGTTGGTGGTGTAAGCCGCGTTGACATAGCTAGCACAGGGGTGCTAAAATGACACATGTTCATTAAAAGCTACTTTACTGGATTTACGTCAATGGGACACTTTCCTACCAATAAACTGTAGTTCTTATAGGCTGGCACACACACTGCTAGCTCTCGACGTCGCGAAGGCGGTGTCTAGGTGCCGCTACCTCTTACACACACATGGTAGGGCGATTTCCAATATGTGGAGGCGGTACTGCCGCCTCTGCCATTCCGAATCAGTGGGTATGGTGCGCACGACGGTCTACTTAGGTAGAGGTATGCAGGTGACGCACGTTAGGTGTATGTCCAAAATTCTTCTACAGGGCCGATATCACAGTCATATAGAGAAAAATGTAAGGCCTCTCTGAGAGAACTGTGAGCAATTTTTACTGGAGAGACGAAAAGTATGAGAAATCTAATGAAAAACTTAAAATTTCTTTAGGTGTCCTCAGGCCTTCCTTAAGATTTTCTCAGGCTGCAAATCAATAATGGATGCTGTAAATTGAGGTTAAAATGCCACGTGGGGGAGAGTTGTGCTGTTATTTTTTAATTTATTGGTAATATTTTAGAGGAGGAACATAACCATGGTGTAAATGAAAGACTGCATTGGCATCTTGCGGTGTACTGAGATTGGACGTGACATGTATGAGTTCTATGGCAGATGTCCGGTGGAATTGTAAAGTGTTGTCATTGCAATGCCGAAGTGTTTGTAAAGGGAAATGTAATTAAAGCGGTTGTTATTCAGTAGACAATGTGGTTTTATTGAATGTATTACAGATAGCGACGAAATAAATTGGATAAAAGGTTACCTGGTGAGATTGGCTAAGCAGTTGATGATTAATATTGGCAAGATGGATACCGGATTGCCAGGAAGCGAACCAGATTTGGATTAAGGTGCAGAAGCATAGGCACAGAACAAGGCAAATGGACAACTTCGTGTTGTAGGTAATATAGGATCAGTGGAGAACTGTAATGTAACGCAGGACTGGGCGATTTACTGTGAACGACTAGAACAGTATTTTGCAGCTAACCACGTGTACGATGCAGACAAGGTACTGGTGTTATTGACTGTTATTTGTTCACAGGCATATAAAATATTGCGTGATCTGTGCGATCCGGTTTTACAAAAAGGACAAACCATATGAGGAGCTCGTGGCAATACTGAAATTGCAGTTTTCACCGGTGGTCGTAGTTTTTCGGGAGCTCATGAAGTTTCATAACCTTAGTCAACAAACTGGGGAAAGTGTTAATACATGGTATGCGAGAGTGAAAATCGCGGCAATGCTATGTGAGTTCGGAGCTTTGCTGGATGAATTTGTGAAGGACAGTTTTGTAGTGGGTAAAGTACTGGAGCGACTATGCGAAGAGGGGCCGGCGAGGAGCCTGAACGTGTTACTAAGCATAGTGATGAAGGAATGTTCCATACGGGAAGCACGGTGGACAATGCTGGAAGTGAATGCTGTTACCACATGGAGTACAAGTTCTTACCAGGACAAGAAGCAGGAGCAAGCGGCTGGCAAGATGGCGTTGGGCAGTACCAATTCCAAGCCGAGGGCTACCGTAAAATATAACCATACCGGGACGGAGCAGTGCTGACACCGGGACAGAGAAGTGCTGTTATGCTTGTGGAGAGTTGAATCATCTATTCAAAACCTGCAAATACAGGAAGTTCCAATGTAACAAGTTTTTAAAAGTGAGTCATCTTGCAAAGGTATGTAAAAGTGAGGGAGTGAATGTTGTGGACGTTAAGGAAATTTATGGTCGTGACATTGGACAGTCAGATGAGCCCATATTTGTTCAAGTTGTGGTTTATTCAAGGGCATTTTAAATTGAGTTGGATACCGGTACGGCTATTTCGTTATTACCTTTTTCTATGCTTAAAGATGTTATTAGTCACTGTAAGCTAAAACCTACCACAGGGTATTGAAGTTGTATAGTGGTGAATTGTTGAAACCGATGGAAGAAATAGACGTTAGCATAGAATGTTACGGTAGTTGTATACAAGGCAGATTGGTGGTGGTAGAGACAAGGGGTGTGTCGCTGTATTGGAAGGGACCTGATCACCACTCTTAAGTTGATAGAGATGTGTAGTCGTAATGAGGTCAGTTATCCCCACATGCAATTGAGTTCGAGGTTGGTAGAGGAATTCGGAGAGTTGTTTGACGGGAAACAGGGCACTTAAAAGTATGTTAAAGCAGGATTGAAGGTGGCAGTAGATGCTAGGCCAGTCATTTGTAAGCCTAAAATGGTTCCATTTGCCTTACAGGAAAAAGTGAATCAGAAACTTGATCGGTTAGTAGTGGAGAAGGTGATTAGTAGGGTAGATACTGCTGAGTGGGGCGTGCCAATTGTACCAGTGATTAAGGAAAGTGGTAATATGAGATTGTGCGTAGATTATACTATATCGGTGAATAAGGTAATTGAGGATGTGAATCACCATATTCCTAGGGTGGAGGAGCTGTTTGTAGCTTAACAAGGGGGTGGGGTACAATTTTCAAGAATATATTTAACGAATGCATATAGCCAGTTGTGTGTGACAGAGGAGATGGGTAAACTGTTAGTGTGCAGCACACACAAGAGTATTTTTGTTCTGAATAGGTTGCCTTTTGGTGTGAAACTGGCATGTGCCTTATTTCAGAGAATCATTGAGAATGTTTCGTTGGGTTGTAAGGGGACAGTGTCATTTTTGGATAACATTGTGGTAACTGGTGCTACAGAGTATTTGGACAATTTACGGCATGTCTTTACCAAGTTTAAGGAGGCGCATTTCAAACTGAACCAGGAAAAGTGTAAATTTTTTGGTGACAAACTTCATTATCTAGGTCATGTGATCGACAAAGAGGGCATCAGTAAGGACCCTGACAAGGTCAGGCATTTAGTGATGTGGAATCATTGAGAGCATTTTTAATCACAGTTAATTACTGCCAAAAATTTATACCAGACCTGTCAACTATTGCAAGCCCATTATGTGCATTGTTGAAAAAGGGGTTTACATTCCAATGGTCGGATGCTTGTGAAGATAGCTTTGTAAGGGCCAGGGCTGTTGTACTATCCCCCCGGGAATTGGTTTATTTTGGTGGGGCCAAACCATTTAAGCAGAAGTGCGACACCTCGGCGAAGGGTATTACAGCTTTCCTGACACACATATTTCCTGGGAATGAGGAAAGACCCATGTGCTTGGCGTCTAGAGTTCTAACTAAGGCGGAATCCAATTATTCTGTCATTAATAAAGAGGCATTAGCCCTTTACAAAGGGTAAAAAAATTTTCCCAATATTTGACGGGAAGACATTTCATATTGGAGTCGGACCACAAGCTGTTGTTGGCACTATTTGGTGAGAACAAGGGAATGCCTGCAATGTCTGTGGGCAGTCTCCAATGGTGGTGTTCTTTTTGTCAAGGTTTAACTATTCACTAAAATATGTCACTGGCAATGGCAATGTAGCAGATGGGCTATAGAGATTACCGTTAAAAGACGAAGTTGAGATTAACCAGTTGGAGTCAGTGGAGGGGGAATATTTGCACCTGATAGAACAGGTTACGGCAGTTGATCAACGACCTAAGACGGGAGACCGATGTGGACCCCGCCTTAACAGTGGTATTGAAACATGTACAACAAGGGTGGCCATGTACGGTGTCAGATGAGTTGAAACCGTACTTTCGCAAGAAGAAGGAAATATCCGAAGATTAGGTAGTACTAATGTGGGGATATAGGGTAATTATCCCTAAGAGTCGGCAGTCAAGTATGCTAGAGGAGGTTCATGAGACACATTTGGGGATGGTGAATTTAAAAAAACTTGTGGAGGGCTTATTATTGGTGGCTTGACTTGAACCAGGATATAGAGAACTTAGTCAGGACATGTGAAGTGTGCATGTTGGTCCGAGCTGACCCTCCCAAAATGGACAGTGGCCTGAGACCAAAGATGTCTTTGAGAGAATAAACCTAGAATATTTAGGAATGGTCAAAATTGCGCATTTCATGATCATTGTGGATTCATTTTCTAAATGGGTTGAAGTTTTTCAAATGAGATCCCTGGCAGCAGAGGAGTGTATAGACAGGCTGAGGGAGACCTTTGCTAGGTACAGGTTGCCAAAGACCATTGTTACTGATAATGGTAGTAATTTTGTTTCGGGGGAATTGGATACCTTTTGCAGACTTAATGTTATAGGGCACGTAACATCACCTCCCTACTGTCCTGCTAGTAATGAAGCAGCTGAAAGTGCTGTTAAAACTTTTAAATGAGGGTTGTTAAAAGCGCTGAAAGATTCCACCAATCTGCATATATCGGTTAGCACCCTAGTGATTTGCTGCTTTATGTCATATAGATGCGTGCTCCATTGCACGACTAAAATGAGTTCAGCACAGCTACTGTTTGGTAGGTCCCCTAGGACCAGGCTGGACCTGATTAGGCCGCACAAAATAGAGCTGCCAAAACAATCGATAGAGGAACATGGGAAAAGACAGGTGCATTTTACAGTAGGGAGGAGGTGTGGGTACGAGACTACCAATAAAAGAGGAAGTGTTGTAGAAAAGGGAAGGTACAAAGAATTGAAGGCACTATAATCAGACGATAAGGCAGGGAGCTACCAGGGAAGTGTTCCAAGAGTTCGTACCATGGGTGACAATGAGATAGCACATCAGCAAGCCAAGTCACCCTCACACAGGGTTATTAAGCCACCTGTTAGGCTCAATCTGTAATTAGTATTTGTGATAGTGGTAATATAAGATAATGTGGAATGTATTCTTATTTAGTATTACCCTCCAGCTTGGTGGGAAGGAGTGTAGTGTACTGAGATTGGACATGACATGTATGAGTTCTATGGCAGATGTTCAGTGTAGGTGTAAAGTGTTGTTGTCGCAGTGCCGAAGTGTTTGAAAAGGGAAATGTAATTAAAGCGGTTGTTATTCAGTAGATAATGTGGTTTTATTGAATACATTACACATCTACAACACAATATATATATTCGTTGGACACTTTTACATGAAAGTGATGTTTGTTTTTGCTGTCCCTTTTGTTATCAAACAAAATAGTTATTATATCATTTTATAAACAAAATGGTTAGGAAACCATTTTATAAACATAATTATCGATGTATTTTCTATCATATTTATTTTGCATTTCTTCAACTTTACGGAATACGAAACACTAAATATAAATTAACAAAGCATTGTCATATAAGTTTCGTGCATAATAAATGGAAAATAATACACTTTTTAACTACATTCGCAAGCCGATGCACGAAGAGAAAATATTGTGGTAACACTTCACCCAGTGGCGTCATTTCAGATTTTTCTTGGGGGGGTGGAGGGGGTGGGCAAGATTTTGTATTCTGGCGACAGTGACCTTGTTGCATCTTTTTTACTAATTAAGCATGTATATATTATATACTTTAATAATACAACTTCAGTTGTATGTCCTTAAGTTAGCATTATTTACATTAAAAAATACAAAAATATATTTATACACATAAAATTCTAAATCCAGGGGGGGGGGGGGCATTCGCCTCCCCTGTAGACCCAAATGACGCCCCTGACTTCACCTCAACTGAGATAACTCATTTTCCTAACTATGCAATGCAAACGAAAAATTCTCAGAGGCTACTCAAGCTGACAGTTCTACCCTTACCTCAAGATTTTCCTCAATCGACTCTGCAATCTATACTTTTAACATGCCCCCATTGCTATAATCGTTCAAAATTAACATGCTTCGTTTAACATGTTTGTTTCGAAAGATACATTGAAATCAGTTTACTATGCTTATTTTAATTCCATTTTGACATATGGTATATTATTTTTGGGAGATGCAACTGAATCAAAGAAAGTATTTATTCACCAATAGGAAGCGTTAAGAATTATATGAAACAAACGACCTAGAGACACTTGCAGAGGATTATTCAGGGATGAGGGAATTTACACTCTGGTTAATCAATTTATTTATAATGCGTTCTTATTTATAACTGATAAACTGGAGCAGTTCCAAATGAATAATGAGATGCACAGTTATAACACTAGATATAATGATATCAGCTCATCACAAATGTCTTGAATGCACTCGACAAAAAACTACCATCAGTCGGAATTTTTTGCGACCTTACCAAAGCCTTTGACTGTGTCAATCACGAGCTGCTTCTTCAAAAACTACAATTTTACGGTGTAAATGGAAGGACTAATAAACTCATACACTCGTATTTATCAAATAGACAACAACAAGTTTTTGCAATAGGGAAGATTCAAATATTGTTTATTCAAAACCAGGTAAGAAAAGACATGGTGTTCCTCAAGGTTCAATTCTCGGACCTCTGTTATTCCTGGTTTACATAAATGACCTGCCTGATTGCCTAAACAATAGTTCTATACCTACCTTATTTGCAGATGACATCAGTATCATAATATCAGGAAAATCAGAGGAAGAACTTAATCAACTAGCCAACACCACTTTTACAGAATTAGATGCATGGTTTATAGGAAACAAAATAAACCTTATTACAGAAAAAACCAATTTCTTACAGTTTGCAACAAAAAATAGTAATCAGCCAACGATAAATGTTCATTGCGGCACTGCAGAAATCAATAAAGCCACAGACACAAAATTTTTGGGTTTATATGTTGATTGTCATCTGAATTGGAAAACACATATTGAATATATCATTCCAAAACTGAGCTCTGCATGTTTCGCTCTACATAATATATCAGGTATACTAAACAAAGATTCGGTGTTGACTGTATACTTTGCATATTTTCACTGTATTATGACTTATGGCATCATGTTTTGGGGTAACTCCTCTGACAGAAATAATGTGACGTGGCCCGCCGGCCACTGCCGACGGCCATATCGACCCTTTGTCACCAGCAAGCCACCTGACGTCACTTCCGGCCCACGTGGCCGGAATAAATTAAAACTGTTTAATTAACATTGCGGGCGAGGGAGACCAGCTAGGACGGAACTGACTTCACCACTGGGTTGGGGCGATTGTTGTGCACAAGGGACATTGGAGGGAACACGGGGCACGCCAGGATTAAAAAGATATTGACCGCTGAAAAGACACGTAACTTTGCCACGTGCTCGCAAAGCCCCGTTACAGACCCGGGAACCTGTACCCCAAAAATCCAGCAATTAATTCTAGTGTGTGATGAATACAATAAGAACTTAATTACACAGTGTTTTGCAATGACATTAATTCAGTAGTGAATACGAAATTGACCCAGGTCAGGGACTGGCCTGCCGCCAACCTGACAAAACCATATTTCCCCGTGC
>PNEQ01024688.1:0-13168 GCA_003012365.1 Medauroidea extradentata | reverse complement strand
ACGTACTCTGAGAATATTGTTTAACATAATTGTTTCCAAGAAGACAAGAGTAATTATAAATTGCAATTAATACAAAACTTTAATTCTTTATTTGAAAGTTTTTTAAAACACACTTAATTGGTTACATTGCCGAGACGCATAACTTAGGCCCTAGTATAATATTACTGGTTTCCATGAAACGCAGTGCAATTTCTCAATACATGTAAACCAAAAGTTCTATGTCTTTGTGTTAATATTATGACTATTAGTAGGAAAAGAAAGCATAGCGATTTAGAGGGGGAGGGGGTGAAGACCATTATATTGAGAGCACTGAGCTCAAAACATTGACCGGCCGCCACTGCAGCCTACCCTCCAGCACAGCCATCTTCACCACCCACTAGCGGGACTTCTGGCCCTCTCAAGAGTATACCGGTATAAGTCAGACTTTCACCTCACTCTCCAGCAGTCTAGCGCTCAGGTCTCATCCCTCGTAACAATCCTAGGCACCCTCCCTCTCCTCAAAAGGTCTTCTGCCTGAGAAAGGAGCTGAATCCCAATCCTACCTCTACCTTGTGCCTAGTTAAAATTCTGAAGCGACTGGGGCACTCCTAGCCACGCAGGCAATAAAATGGAATTCAACCTATCATATTTGTTATGGCCAACGCATGGCGTGTGCATATCTTCAGCTGTAAGCGGAGTGGAAGTTAACTGTAGTAAAATTCAGTACGTGAGGCTCCAGGATCAGTGACAAGGAGGTCGGAATTAGTGAGCTGTGAATTATAAATCTTAAAGTGAATCAGTGAACTTGTGTTTTATACAGTCAATCCGTACACTTGTGTTCTATTCTCACCAATATAATTCAGTTAAGCTAACCTTTCAATTTCTCAAAGTGTGAAAACTCATGTCGGAAAACACCAATGTAATAACTGCAGCAACATTTTTTCGTTGGTTTTAACTTGTGTTGTGTTGTCTATTGTCTTGTGTTAGTTGCCTATTTCCATCTATTTTCATATTGGGAATCTGGTTCTATATTTGTGTCTGGGTGATATGTCAATATTCTACTGAATTCTATTTCTGGAAATCTTTGTTGTCTAATATAACATTATTTGGGGTACAGGGGAGGGAAATTAAAGAAATTCTCTGGGATTGCTTTTTTTTATTTTTGTGTGTGTGTTTTGTATTTGTTTTTTCTTGTTCGTTTTCGTACTTTGTCATTCAACACAGGTTTGATCAGCAAAACATAAGCAATGGCGTATGTCCACAAACCAATAAATTCTAAGTGCTATTATCATAGTTGTACCACTCACAATACTTTAAAAAACTTTACATATTTCTTGTAGACTACAAGGCAAAAATTTACACTCTCACAACCTAAATGGAAATAATAGTATATCAACATAAAGCATAAGAAGTAATAATAATAAACAAACCTGGGTAGGCCTAATTCCCCAGATCAACTTTAAATCATTTTAGTAATAGATATGATTAAACAAGTACACTTTAATGTTCAGGAAATACACCGGCTTAAATATTTTGTTAATACATAAGCCTAAATTTTTGCAGCTGACAGGCACAAAATCTCACGTAGACTTGATACATATTAAATACTACAACTTACTAGCTAAAAATTATTAAACTTTAACTTTTTCATACAAAAAGAATTTATTAAATCAGCACCTGGAAAAAAAAATAAATAAAAAAAATATATATATAGTATATGCCTACAACAAGAACCATTTTTACCCACAAATTCTGTTTAAATAAATTGTAGGTAACACTTTTTTTTATTTTCTGTAGTACAGTATTATTTCTAGACGGATTACCTGCTTCTAACTTAGCAACTTTTTTTGTAGATATGCCAAACTGCCGGGCGGACGTTATCAAGGCTGAACGTTTTTCCCGTTCCTGTCTTTCGAAACACGTCTTAATAACCCGTTGTCATTGGTGATTACAGGCCAGATTTTTTAATCCCAGTGTTGCAAGTATTAAATATACACACAGAATAATAAAATAACACGTTACAAGAAGTTTATGGTAGAATCATGGCCGTCCATTGTTTTGGTTGCCAGTACCATTCTACTGATAATGGTGCGATTGTTTGTAAAATAGTTATCGAAATGACACAATTTGAATAGAATAAAATAATTAACTGACTAAAACTGAATACTCAACTGTGTTATTACATTACGGTTCCCCCAAAATGTTTACTTATTTTTCATGTACACTACACACTATTTTCAACGTAGACGACGGAAGATAGAACAATTTGTTGTTCAGGGCTGCCACTACTGTCTCATCAGGCCAAACGATTACGTCTGGTTGTTTTAAATGGTATGTTACTCTGGCACGTGTTACAAATATTGGCAGCACTGGCAGTCAAAATACGGAATTCTTATATGGGATGGACTGTACACATAATGACAACTAACAGTAATGAAAAATATGAAGGGAAGTTCTTTTACTACAAGCAAGCAAAAAAGACTATCATGGGGGCCATATACAACAAGGAAAATACATTTTTAACCCACATTTTTTACGGTTCCATAAAAAGGGATTGTAATAGAAGTTGCATCCCATTTTCAAGTTTATACCTTGTAAATAGTTGCACGTAGTCCCCATGGTTCTCTGGCATGCATACTCTTTACTGTGATTCCCTAAGCTTGTTCTCCAGATCAAACGCTGTATAAACAATATAAACGAGAGTGGGAAATAGAATTACAGTGGCCGAAACCCAAAAAAACTGACGTTACTGCAGTGTGTTCACTGTGTCAGTCAGACTTTAACATTCAAAAGGGTGGATTGAAAGATCCACCAGAGAAATCAGAGGACTGCTGAACAAACAGAGCTCATGTGGGCAAACTTTATTTGTGAAAACAATTTGCCAATTGAACTTAGCAACAGTTTCACAAAAATCATCCTGCAGATGTTTCCTGACAGTGAAGAAATTTCACTGCTCGTGTACAAAAACAAGCCAAATTATTGTTCAGGCAATCAATTCCTCTGTTAAAGAACACATAATTAGTGTTATGAAAACATAGTTTTTTGCCCTACTACGTAATTGATGAATCAATAGATGTTACAGTCAAGAAGCAAGTTGTTGTTATGGCCAGGGTGTTTCTTTCAGACAAAGTGGAAACCCACCGGTATAAAGTTATTGAATTAAGAGGTCAGGCTAGTGAAGAAAACTTATTTGGTAAATTCTTCATTTGAAAAAAACCTTATCCCTTGGGAAAACTCAAGAAATGAAGCAGATGAGGTGTTCAGGCAAAAAATGCCTACAAATATACCGTATCATTGTCTGTGTGTATATTTTTTTAGTTGTTTTTGTGAGAACCTGATGCTTGACTGTTTACATATAAACGTATCAGTTTTTATGTACATCAATTATTATTATTATTATTATTATTACTTTTAAGTAGACTTATGCAAATTGCATGAAGGAAAAGCTGACTTTTTGTCTACTAATACATAATAACATAACCTAACCATGTCAACTCTGGCGTGCAAAAATGATGGTTTAATGATACTGGGCAAGAATGGATTAACTATGTTACTTTGAATAAGCAACTATTTAAATTTAAAAATGGGTACTCAAATAGTAGCGACAATCTAAACGGCATTAAGCATTATGACGTAAATCGAGGCCATACACTAGAACCCTGATTTTATGAATACTCTCGGATCCTCTCATCACATTCGTAAAATCAATAGCAACCTATTTTGCCCCCACTCCATCGACAAATTTTAAAATTGCATTTTTCTGCAAAGTGCCTCTAGTCGGGCCCGGATTTTCATAGCATTTTGTGGAACATAAAGAAATATAATAATATAAACATAAATTGACATCAATAGCCAGACCTCTTCCGATCAAAAGCGTAATATGGGGAGCGATAGTTGAAATATAAATTTATATCAATCAAAAACATGCTTCTGAAAGGAAGATATGACCGAACCTTAGGGAAGAAAAATGAAAAAGAAAGAAAGAAAAACACAACTCCCGAATGCCTCCTCGCAAGGTTCAAAGTCTGTTTTTTTACTTTTTTAAGCAAATCCCCGAAAGATATATGTATTAATAAAATAAAAATTTTACTCGATAGAGGTCTTCCGAAAAAATATACATTAAATTGATAGCTACAATCTCCCATTGTTACCAAAACAATTGTAACACATTGGTGCACATCTACTAAGCCACCACAATGCCCATGTAAATTATTCACCAGAGTAAGAAGGAAAATGTGTATATATTTATTCATTGTACTGTTTTATATAACTTCAATATTAATTAAAACTAACGTCAAAACAATCCCTCGATACTTGATACTAAGTTAATTAGTATAAAAAAACTGTACAAATGATTGTATGCTATCGTAGGTAGAAGTAGCATACAGGATGGACAGATAGCAAAACTATACGACCGTTCACAAGATGGAGGCTAGATAACGGCTCCGCAGCATGCACCAATATTGTAATGTTTCTAAGGTGTGTACTACCGTCTGTGGGTGTACTGTATGTGACTGATAGTAAACTTACTGAACATAAATACTTATGCACTGTTATTGGTGCTGTTAGACTCCAGTGGTGGTAGAGATTGAAGTGATGATGAAATTGGTGTAGTTGTAGGTTGGTAGGTGGTGTAGCTGTAGTTACCTTTCTTACCATTTCAGTTTAGCTCTCTCCTCTTTTAGCAGCATAAGTACAACAGCACCTAGCAAAACATTTATTTCTACTCCCCTTGGAACATCACAGCACCCACAAAACAGGCAGAACATATGGAGTAAGTAGATGGCAGTAAAACTGATTTATTAACGAAAATTCTTAATTACCTGACTGATTAAATAATAACTAAATGAAAAAGAATTAAATTACACTGGTGAAGTAGTTACTACCACATCCTTACAACAATTAAATTAATGAAATTAGGTGATTTTATAGCTGTGGAAAAGTAGAGTTTATAGTAGGAAATTTATTGAGGTTATTATAAAATAAATCTAGTCCAAGATGGTATTAATTAAAATGATAGAATTTAGACTGTTTCTCCAACTGTTACTGCAGTGTTCACTAGTTAGTTCAGTAAAGCAAGTAATTAAAATATTCGCAAAATTAACAGTTCAGAATAAACGTATCAATTATGTACTAATGCTCCGGCATAGCTTAAAATTAAAATCTCAGTGAGGTGAGCATCAGAGCCTTGATACTTCCGGACCTCTGGTCTTAAGAGGCTTGCACAAACCATACGAACATCAGACTATCGCTGAGAAAAGCCATTTCTCACGGCACCAAAACACGTCAAAGTCGGTGATTACCTGGTCACAGACGTAGCTGATCTCGTGACCAATTAAGACAAGCTAAAATTCCGTGTCATACCGCTTGTGTGGTCCCGTGGCTTCGATGGCGTCACCTTTGGCGTCGGCGCGTCGCCGGCTTGGTTGCTTGAATACTTCAGGAAAAATTTAAGTTATGGTCGGATAACTCTTCCTAAAATGTTATTCCGACCCCTAGCCGTGACACTGCTATCTTGGCCCGCAAAAGCTAATCAAAATTAAGATGACGCACGTGAATTTAACTGTAAAACGAGCGGACGCGAGCTGACACGCCCATTCGCGTCAGTCGCCGGCCAAGAATTCCCTTCGAAGCCTCTAAAAAACTTTCAAAAACCCCGGCTATTTCTCAAGCCTAACTTGAATACTTCCAAAACGTCTGGGTTCGAGGCTAAAACGAAAGAAATCGCGACCAAACCGAAATGAAAACTAAACAGAAAGAGAAAAACCTACATTCAAGACACAACAAAAACAAAATTAAAAAATTTAAATAAAATATTGGATGTGAGTCCTGACCTGATAAAATAACGTAAATAAAATTAAAATAGCTAACTAGGAAGAGGCAAATTAAATATCATTCTAGCCAAAGAGAAAATGTAAACATTAGGTTAAAGACTACAACAAATAGAAGTACATAAACAAACAAAATATTTAGGTTAAGTTTAAAAACATAAACAAATAAAATAAATAAGCTATCATTCTATAGCGAAATGCTATAATATGTTGAACCAGTAAAAAATGTCGCTTTGTGACATTACCTAAAATCGTCTGAAATTATGTGTATAAGTGGTTGTAAGGAATCATTTTCACGGCCAGTCTGTTGCATTAATATAAATTTGGTGTTCCGGGACTACGCAACACACCAACATCTAATTTACTTCCAAAGTATGACATAGCCATAGTGAAAACAGACAAATATTTCTACATATGGCTGATAGGTAGCGTGATCATCGTGCTCTCCTGTGATATGAAATACACATTTTACGAAATTCAGTAACTCACTGTACGAGCAAATTATGCGTCAAGTTAATTACTTTATGTACCAGTACGTACTGCGATAAATCAATAAAGAAATAATGATTTCACACTATTATTAATGGAGTTCGTGTAACAACGTAAATACTGTTGGCATGAGGCAAGAGAGATATGTATAAGACTTGGGGATTTGGTCCAGAAAAAGGCCATACTACACTTAAATGAGTGTATGCATATGCACCAGAATGATGCAGTGTAATACTGCCTCCATTTAGATACCAATATGTTGTAGTGGTGGAGGGAGTAGGCCCGGCTGGATGGCACGGGTGCTGCAAGCTTTATTTTTAATACAGTAAAACCTCGTTAATTCGAAGTGCTTGGGACAGAAATTTTGTACTACGAATTATCAAATTTTAATTTTTTTTTTTTGCTACGGTACGAAGCACCTTAGGTGTTTCTACACCCATTTTTACGGTAATCTTCAAGAACTGTTAACCATTCAAATTGAAAAAAGGAATAGTAGTATGAAATAATTGGACAAAAAAAGTTTGTTGCATTTTTCTTGACGAGCACTGTACTGCAAGTAGCGCGCATCACGTCTACTAGGCTGTCAGCAACTCTGCGCTTCCCCTTCCTTGTTCCAGCGCTCTATGTCTGACATGCATTGCCTTTGCCACAGCATGGAATTGTTATTACTGCCGTATTTGCCAACACATAGGATGACCCCGCACATTAGACGAGTCATTGTTTTGAATATACAAAATCTTGAAAAATATTTAACTATTAATTTTGAAATTCCCGACAGAAAAATATGTTTTTTTCCTTTGGCAGAAACATAAATATTTTGTTTAAATATTGTAATGCATTTATTACCGTTTTATAAATATCATAGAAGACACAGAAACCAATAACATAGGCACTACTGCCCTCCGGGCACCTAAGAGCCAAGGAAATGCACAATGACGTTAACATGTGGCCGGCGACATCGTCAGATCCCGGCCGCACGCCACATGCCAACACCGGGCTGCAGCAGCTGCTTGCAAAGTCATTGCATTCCTGTACGTTGTTGTCACCAGGAAGTTTTGTGCTGGCGAGACCAGAGATTAGTGCGAGACAAAATATCTAGGCACGCAGTATCTAGAGCCTCGTTTTCTTCGCCCGAGAGTTTCGTGCTGGCGAGTCAAAGGATCTAGGTACCCAGTACCTAGATCCTCATTTTGTCCGCCCGAGAGCAATGTGCTGGCGAGACAAAGTATCTCTGCAAGCGCTCTAGGGCAGATGTTCGATGTCTTTCGTATCGATCGCCAAACGACGCTAGCGGCAATGCGAGGTAAATAAACGGCACGTGTAAAACAAAAGTAATCTTATACGCCGGAAAATACTGTAATTTATAAATGCATGGTTTTGGAACTTTAATAGGCGGGAGAATTTTACAGACAACTTGAAGAATTTTTAGCCCAAAACTAAGTTTTACCACCCTATATAAAAAAACTCTAAATATTTCACGCCAAGTCATTTTTACAAGTGCAAAGTGATTTTCCAGTAGCCTTTCAAATGAATACAAGTTGTTTTGTCAGTGAAATTATTTAATAAACAATTTAACACACCCAAAATAGTAATTATGACCAACCCTCCTCCAGAATGAAAATTCGTAAACATGGTCATTGAGTCATTTTCGCAAGTGCAAAGTTATTTTTCCATCAGTTTTTCCAAGGAAAAATTAGATGCAGTGTTAGTTAAATATTGTTTTAATCGATAAGACGTTGAGTGATACACGGGGACAGGATGTGCAGCCAGACAGACCGTTGTATGGCATCAGTGCAGCGCACAAAATGTGACAACATAGCACGGGAGGCAGCAGACACTACAACCTTGACTGCTATCTGTTCTCTCCTTCCACGAGTTGCTAGTTACACGACACCAGCCGAACACAAGAAACAAACATGTGATTTTTTTGCCTGCCACTCTGCTGGCTGTATTCTCCTAGAAGCTGCATTGTTAACTGGTGACTCACAGCTCAAAGTGGGAAGGGGTAAGGAGGTAGAAGAGAACAAAGACTGGAGGCATTTACAGGGTGACAACTCTGGCATCTGCTTGGTATTTGGCTAGTTAGGCGGGGGGAAGTGAAGTGGAGAAGTTCTAAAAAGAAACCAGCTCTGCCTACGAGTGGGTGGGGGGGAGTTGAGCTAACTTCCTCTTCATTCTCTCCTTCACTCCGCTTCTCTCTGGCCGCTGAAATACTCCAGACTCGTGGCAAATGCGCACCTTTCTTACCGTAAATGTCCCTAGCTCACAGTGCAGGAGGAAAGCACAAAATCATGTGATCGTCATATCGCACAACACAGCAACAGGCTGTCGCACGATGTGCCATTCCTGCCTTCCATTCTTCTTTTCCTCTCTCTTTGCACGCATCATCACACACATTTGAACTCGAGCGCCGCGCACAAGCAGACGGCATAGAAACCTCAAGGTCAGCGCGACACTGGCAGGCGCAGTAACGGAAATAAAGTTAGGGCCGTACAACACCACACGACGCAGCATTATTCTAAGATTTCGCACACTTTACTGATTTATCTATCAAAATGACTTCAAATTACTAGGACTGATCCCTGTTTGGGCCAGAAAAAAGATTTGAATTACAAATTGACTCAACCCCGCCCTCTCCCTGTGGGGTGTATGTATTTGCGAGGTTGCAACTGAGATGGGTCGGACAGCGCACGCCTCAGAGAGTGAAGCCGAGGGGAGCCGAGCGCTAACCGCACAGAGAGGTGGGAGAGGATCTCACTTATTTGGGGCCGGTTTCTAGTCACTCACCTGGTCAAAACAACTCCCTCAACAGCCTCTGCTTTCTGTCTGACAGATGTCCGGGTTTTGGGCTGGCTTCATCGCGCAACTGTTGGACTCGACGGGGTCGGGCGGTGATCCTTTGACAGGAGTCTTGAGAGGGCTAATTACAGGTGGAGGCCTCCTGGCCATACGTCATAATAATCTGCTCACTGAATCCGGGTTGCGCTTCCACTTGCGAGTTTTGCACAGAGGCGGCGTCTGCTCGTCGCTCACTGGATGCAAGCTACTTTGGCGGGCTTGGAGTTCGAGTTTACAAAAGGTGCTGAACGATAACTGAGCTCCCTGTACCTTAGTAGGTGATGGGATGAGTTTAGGTGACGGAATCGACACGTGGGTTTGGCGGTGTCGCTCCTGAGCGGCCTCTTCTCTCAAATGTTGGATCTCAGGTGGAATGGATTTATTTAGACGTTGCACACACCGAGGCATTGAATAAAAAATGGAAACTCAAATAAGTAGTTATATTCATGTAGTTTACACTATACAACACTTGTTCACAGTTTTTCGCATATACTGAAGTT
Source organism: Medauroidea extradentata (assembly GCA_003012365.1). Taxonomy (NCBI): domain Eukaryota; kingdom Metazoa; phylum Arthropoda; class Insecta; order Phasmatodea; family Phasmatidae; genus Medauroidea; species Medauroidea extradentata. The sequence continues at coordinate 3,531 of PNEQ01024688.1, read as the reverse complement.
ACACAGGTCTCTTGACACGAAAAAGTACATAGGTCACTTAATACTCGTAAATACACAGGTCTCTTGGTACTCGGATCTCGCACAGGTCTCTTACTACTGATTAATCTCATACAACTAGGAGTCACGTTTAAGATGAATGCTTCACACTTGGATGCTGCGCAATACTGCACGACACAGGATCTCGGCCTCGTGGACCGGCGGAACTTCCCATAGATTAACTAGCGCGACTTAAGCTATGTGCCCCGTGGCTGAAGAAGCGGTAACTAAGTGTAGGGTGTATTCTCTTTTACGCGCGTGGCGCGGAAGGTGGGTGGCAGAATCTCCTCCTTCCAGTCTCTCAGCGGGTGAGGTAGGTATGGGTATGGTACAGGAAGGCGGAGGTCTCCCTTCACAAGAAGTCGCTCCGGGGTGGTGAGAGTCTCCCTTCACAAGAAGTCGCCTCGGATGCTTTCGGTAGGACTCACTTCGCAAGAAGTCGACTACCAGGGTTGAGCGAGGTCTCCATTTGCAAGGAGTCCTACGGAGAAGGGGGTTTGGCCGGAGCCGGGGGTGTTGAGAGACGGGAACTCAGAGGAGCTGCCAACGAACTCTGAAGAAACTGAGCGAGAGGCGCCCCTTATATACCCGAAGTTAGGGGGTCTGGGAGGGAATAAGTCCCGTTAGGTGAGTGGTAAGATGGCGGCGCATGCGTGGCCGTCGGTTCTAAAGCAGGCGTGCCACCTCAACACCCACATATTTCTCACAAACAACACACTCTACTCTCTATAAATTTAATACTTTAACATCAGGTCTTACTTAGTCGCCACCCCTTCGTGAAAGAAGTTCCCCAGGGAAGCTGAGGGGGCACTGGCTTATTTGAGACTCTATGGTTGGCTTTAGCCCTGAGGGGGTGTGATGCTGTGCCTCAGCACCAGGGGCTGAGTGGAGCCACGTAACAACACACAGACACGTCAAGTAGGGGATAGTTTCTTACTTAGAATGTTATGTAGGGTTAATATTTACCTTAATTGAATAGGTGTTTAAGCAATGCCTTCTTGCGGTTTGAGAGTGATGGAGGTTCTAGATAAGCTTCGTTACGAAGCTGTTTAACTCGCTGAGAGCGAGGAGGGGATAGTTTAAATGGCGACTTTATCGGGCTGATTGGTGTTGGTGCCCGCCTTGTCATGCGTCGCAATATCCTACTCAGCGAGTCAGGGTTACGAGACCTTCGTTTTTTGGAGGATGGTGAGGTCTCTGGATAGCTAGGAACTATCTCAGGATGTGTAGCACTCTGTTGGCGGTACTGTATGCATAAGTCGTGCAGCATGGGCTCTTGCCCTGGGACCTTTTGAGGTGGGGGTATTAGACCCTTTGGAAAAGAGGCCGGATGGGCCTTGCGATAGCGCTGAATAGCAGCCTTAGTTTTTCTCTCTTCTAAAGATAGGATTTCCTCAGTACTAACGGTGATCACAAGCACATCCTCGTCACACATTTGAAATAAATATTCCGATAACTTTGGTTTTCACACTGTATTTACAATTTTTCTTGGCACTAGTTCACAATTAATATACACAATTTGCATTAACAAATATTTATACAAATTATACACTAACAGACGCGGTGTAGCCTCGCGCACACGCTAATGCTTACTTCCAGTCTTTTATAGATGGCTCACTGCGAGGCGGCCAGAGATATACATATGCACATAGGGTGCTTTCCGTAACTTACGACGCGCGCCCGACGCGGAAGAGCTAGGCAAATGGTCCTCCCTGAGAACCGTCCAGTAAATTACAAAATGGTGAGGGCGAGAAGGATCCAGGGTTCCCTTTGCAAGAAACAGCCTGGAGGTTATCGGGGTGTTCCCTTCCCAAGAAATCTGCCCCTGGGTTAGGTAAAGTGTAGAGGGTTCCCTTTGCAAGAAACAGCCTCTGGAGGTGCGGTTAGATGGAGGGTTCCCTTTGCAAGAAACAGCCTCCTGGCAGAGTGGGGCGTTCCCTTTACAAGAAACAGCGCCCGAAGGGATGAGAGGGTTCCCTTTGCAAGAAACAGCCTCTCGGGTTTAAGGTGAGGGTAGGTCCGACAAGACCGGGGGAGCGAGCTGCTGGACGACTCGGGGGAGGCCGAGCTGCCAGTGAACTGAAGTTTAAGGGCTGGCTGCGCCCTTTTTATACCCGAATCTGGAGGCTGAAGTCCCGTTAGGCAGGTGGCAAAAATGGCGGCCAAAAACTATGCCGTCTCTAACTGCAGGCGTGCCACACTGGCACAAAAGAACTACTCTCTTGTAGTAGAAACTTCACTACTATGATATCATATGCTCGTGTTGCCGTTTCACTATTATAATTATTATACAAAACCCTTTAAATTATCACAAAATGTATTTACAAACATATTAAAAAGTATACAATGTATATTTACTGTACATAGTCTCCCGTGGTTTTTATTACTGCACTTTATAGAATCCGTGCACGGGGTTGGTACTATTGACAAGGCGCTCGGCCGTATATGTAAACAAACACTAGTACAGGTTAATAAATGTTATGAAGGCAGTTACACATGAAAAATGAATACTGGATAACACTTGGGCGTAAGTAAATACTGTTAAACAAATAAAGTTTCGTCTTCACAATCTTACATGCTAAATTATTATTATTACGTAAAAATAAACGGCAACACGACAATTGTGCAAGGCGAGGGGCGAGTGCTAGTGCCTTCAGGCTTAAATAGTGAGTGTTAGAAAATCGGGGGGCGAGCGTTAACGTATTTTATAGTGAACGTAACAGCGTGGCGTCAACTTGAAAATTACGATGCCGTAAAAATAAAAATAATACACTAATACATACAATTTCACTAGACTTAATTTACATATTATTTACGTTTTTTAAGTTTGCACTAAACATGTCCATCATCAAAGTTTGTTCGTTTGTTTACATACAGTACAAAAAGATTTATACAACACAAAAACACATGGCTTCTACTCTGGATTATTTTACATAAGCAAGGTAACCTGTATAGACTAATATTTATATGTAATAGGCATCTGAAAAATTACATAAACAAAATAGCTGCTGTGTGGACAAGTTCGGGGGGGGGGGGGGGGGCGCAAAAATGTAAATGGAAACGGCGGGGCGTCAAAATTAATCAAATTTCGAATTAACCAAACGCCATAGCATGTAAAATCCTAGCCTCACGTTCGGGATCGAGTGATGGCTTCGATTTATATAGCATTTCGAATTAACCAAATTCAAATTAACGGGGTTTTAATGTATTGTGACCTGCCAAGTAATAACTGTAACTCTACAACTCATATTATAGTGTTGGGAATTAGATAATACATTTTTTAATCATTGTCAACGTGTACTGGCCTCCCCGCCCAGTCCTCATACATAACAAGCTGTGAATGCATAAACATTGACTCTGCTTTCTCCCAGAAGATTGGTGAATTTGAATCTGTGAGCCGCCGTGTGTTGTCCTAATGAACTCGAGACGTTTTCCCCCCCTTCTCCGTTCCCGACGTCAAGAATGTGCTTCGGTTACGCTCGGCCGTGGTCGGCC
>PNEQ01024687.1:0-13170 GCA_003012365.1 Medauroidea extradentata | reverse complement strand
GAGAGTATTCCTGAAAGTAGTGTAGTACCTTGAGTGCCCTGTTTGATCTGCCATTAGTAGCGTGTGTTGCGACTGTGGGTGTGGGGGTAACAAGGATACTTGGCTTTATCAGGCCCGTTGCCGTTGGCGACCCGCTTGAGTGATACGATACATGCCTTTGCTTATTTAGTAATAAATTGTGTCGTGAAACGGGCACAATATTATTAATTTTGAGTGTTTGTTTTATGTTTTATTAATATTTTTTTGGCAACACGGACATTTTTATGGCCCCGCGGGAAAGTTTTAATGAATAAACGTAGCTTTTGGCCGAGTAGTGGGAAAATTGTGGGTGTTGGAGTGGCGCGCCTGCTAGCCAGCAGACGGCCTACTCTCCAGCGGCGGCCATTTTCATCACCCACTAACAGTACTTTCAGCCACCCTCCAGGGTATATAAGGCGAGTGTTCGCCTAGCAAAATCAGTCAGTCTAGGACTTGGATCTCCTCCCCGAGCAAACCTAACCGACCACCTCTCCCTCATAGTGGTTTGCTGCCTGGTAAGGAAGCCGAAGCCTGCTCTTTCTACCTCCCCAACTATCAAAATATCTACCTGTGGGTTGCTGCCTGCTAAGGATACCGAAGCCCCGACCACCTCTCCTTATAGTGGGTTGCTGCCTGGTAAGGAAGCCGAAGCCCCAACCACCTTTCCCGCATACAGGTTGCTGCCTGGTAAGGAAGCCGAAGCCTGTCCCATCTATTCCATTACCTACTAAATTGCTCAAGAAGACACCTATTCCTAGCAGCGCGATCAGTGTAAGGAAAGCACCCTATCGTGGGGAGTTGATGCCACGAGGCACTTCTCTAGTTTCCACCGGAAGTGGATACATCTGTGACAGTTTCCGAGGCTCCAGATTAGAAAGACCATGCGGTCAGCATAGTAACTGTATAAATCAGTGTATTAAGTGTATGGACCAATATTGTACAGTCAGTGTAAAGTGAACTTGTGCTTGCGAAATAATGCCATTCAATTTATTTATTGTTTCATTTGTATGTAAAGTAACTCGTGTCTGAGAACGACCTCTTAACAGTAGATATTTCAGAGAGGAAACGCCGCCTTCTGCAGAAAGTATTCTAGGTGAGTGGTTTTACACCTAAACCCCCTTCCATAGATAAAGTGAGAATTTTGTACACTAAGCTCCCAGGATTGTATCGTGCATCTTCACAGGGAACCACTCCCCTCAAGAACACCTTGCAATCTTACTGCCCCTTCTGGGAACCTCTCATGCTCTCCATTATTACACATACCTCCTGAAGGTTACTAAAGACTCCCTCACGAGCAAAGTGCGACAAATTTTTCTCTCATGGCGCCCAACGTGGGGCCAAAGATCGAACAGTGACTCTTCAAGTTGTGGATCAAGCCCCCCCTGAGAAGCCCATACAAGTTCGAAGTCATCTTTACAAAACTTTGTGGCGCCCAGAAAACCCCAAGATGAGCGACGACGAGACAAACAAGGTACCAGCGCCGGCGTGCGCGCTCAGTACATGCACCCGTAGAGGAACATACCTCATTGCCTGCGCCCACTGCACCCAAGAATACCATCACACCTGCCTAGGGTGGGAAGACACCCCGAAAAACACAGAAGGATTGGAGTACTGATGTGCCGACTGCAAGCAAAAAACAGCTCCAGTGTGCCCAACCGCAGTGCCAGGGTGCAGGCAACTACCAGATCCAGTGCATCACCTGCCCCCTGGTATACCATTATGCTTGCCTGGGATGGCCAGATGAGCCCCGTGACTTTCAAGGTCTCTCATTCCGCTGCCGTGTGTGCAAGCTCACAGCAACAGAGTCCCGACAAGAAACTAGCCAAGCAGCACCACCACCCGAGAGAGGCAACCCAGAGAGCCTCCTGTTGCCACAGTTCTCTGGCAAACCTCACGAAAACCCAGTCACCTTCCTGCAAGTGTGTGAGGAGGAGCTTCGTCAAAACCACATCCCACAGAAGCACTGGGTGCAACGAGTTCGCCTCCAGCTGCAGGGACCTGCACTTACCTGGTGGGATAAAATACGGCGAGTTTGTTGCCACCTGGACCCAGCTCAAGGAAAGACTAAAGGCTCGATTCACAGGCACTGAGGTAATGAATCAGCTGACCCGTGACCTCTACAGCATCAACCAGAGAGCGGATGAAGATGCGGAGGTGTTTATACGAAGGAAGGCACAAATGTACGATCGTGTACACCCTGAGGGAGGAGAGGAAGCCTGCGTCTCCGTTCTTTGGCTCAAAATTAAGCAAAAACGGCGCCGGCAATATAGATTCTTGCGCCCGCAACGACCGTTTTCGGAAGTTATTTGCAAGAATACCGCAACAAAGTTAATTGAAATAGTAACATTTTTCAGTTGAGTGAAGTATCTTGAATAAATAGGTAACACTGTAAGCAGATATGTGACCTTTCTTTGTCTCAAAATTAAGCAAAAACGGCGCCGGCAATATAGATTCTTGCGCCCGTAACGACCGTTTTCGGAAGTTATTTGCAAGAAAGTCGCAAGAAAGTTTATTGAAATAGTAATATTTTTTTAAATAGAATGACGTATTTTGAATAAATGCTACTCTGGGCGTGCCGCAATGATGTTGACTGAAATAGTAATTTATTTCAATAGGCACATAGGCTACACTGGTTGACATCTATGGCTTTTCTTCGACACATCAGGCACAAACTTCGCCGGCAACGGTAATTCTAGTCGGCACAACATAGGTTTTGACAAAGCTGTTTGCCTCCTGGGACCTTGTCTTGGTAGCGAGAGATCACACACACGTGTACGATGATTTGTGTGCGCAAGGACCTATCTGGAAACGGGTTAGCTCAAAAATAACATAAACGACGCATCTGCTGCGTCACTTATGCCACTTTTGACCATTACATAGTCACAGCTCCTGACGCTAGCTCGCTCAGCAGATGGGATATGATGATAACACTACTCCCTTTGTTTCAAATATCTTTCGCTTTCTAGCTCGGCTGGCTGTGTGAAAATAATCTGCTTGTACTATAATGATTCTACTCTGTGCGCGAGTTATTTACACACTTCACCAATGTGCATGGAGAGGGAGTTGGTACTCAGTTTCAATTTGTTCATCAACAGTAAACAATTACAAACATCAAGATGTTGATCATTGTTAATAAGCTTGGATAACGCACTCGCAGAACAACTTTAAGCCTACAGAATGCTGTTTCATATTTTCTTTTCACCGACGTATTCAAGTGTATCCACAGCTGTTATTTACGGTCGAGCCGATTGCGTGTGCGTGTATGTGGGCGTGAGCGCACGTGAGGGCTAGTGACACATCAGACGCGCTGTTGTCAAGTGTCGTACTGCCATACGCCACGCACATCTCAGACATGCACACGACGTTTGGTAGTGTCAATTGTGAACTGCTTTCACTTGTTAAAAGAATAATGATTTATAAACATTACTGTGTATACATCATTAAATGACGTTATGGTAATTATATTTAACAGCATTTAGTTAACAAAATGGAAAATGTAATAAAGCTTAAATAAACACGACATATAATCGTAATATCACAGGCACAAAGACAGACTGAAAAAGAGGTGAGCGAACGGCCTTTTTGGAATGGTTGGCCGGGTGAAGGGAAAGTGGTGGGCGGGTCGCTGACGGCCGGGGGTTGGGATGGGGCATTCGGGCCGGCCGGCTGGCCATCGCGTCGTGCGGAAGGAAAGGGCACTAACGTATATTTTTAGAACAAACATGCCGTGTGCGGCAGTACAGTTTTCGAGAAATAACTGCAAAAATTGGTGGCCATAATAAGTGCAACGCATTTTCTATTTTTTTCAAATTAAAATTTTTTTTAGCAAATTTTTTTCTTCAATTTTTTATGGTTCCTGGAAAAAGGGTCGTTACTTCGAGAGGGTCGTTATTCTCGGGGTCGTATAATCGAGAGTTGACTGTATTGTGCAAGAAATCGCACATTGTCAATTTGTGCAGTACGTAAATGCAAATGCTTATCTATTTAATTAAGATAGAAACAGTAACCATTTTTATTAAGATGTTAATTTACTTGTATTTGCATTGTATTGGCGTATCTGCACCATATCGGCCGATCCACATTAGCAGCATCGGCAGATCGATGTATCGGTAAAATATGTGGATCAGCACAGCTCTACTTCCTCCCACTAGATGGCGAGACCACGATGCCATTAACCACACCTGCTGGGACCGTCGACGCCTTTCTCCTGGTCACGCCCGAAATGGATGAGGAATTAATACTGGGGCAACCCTGGCTACAAGATATGCAGTGCATTATTGACTGCGGCCAACGCCAGCTACATCTAGGAACCAAGACCCGGCATATCCTGCATTGGGACACGCCACCATTAGAAACGCCAACCCAGGTCATTCTCCCAGAAGACATACCCTCTCAGTTACCTGCGGACGACCAGAGCCAACGCCTCCAGCTGCTAAACCAACACATCACAGCCTTCCAGACGGGAGGACCCCTGCGACAAACCCAAGTTTGTGACCATGACATACAACTCGCCCATCAGCGCTCTATCTACTGCAAGCCCAGCATCCCTTCAGAAAAGAAGAGGGAAATCATCAGAGACCAGATCGTCAACATGAGGCAGCAGCGGATAATCGAGCCGACAGATTCTCCATACAACTCTCGCATCGTGCTAGTACAAAAGAAGGATGGAGATACGCGCTTTTGCGTGGACTACTCGCCTCTCAACCAAATAACTCTGCCTGTCGCCCCGCCTGCAATCAATGTTACCAACATACTCAGAAGTCTGGGTGAGGCCAGGATTTTCTCTACAATCGATATGCAGAGTGGTTATTGGCAAGTACCCATGAAACCAGAAGCCAGAAAATACACCGCCTTCACGACCCCTGATGGAGAGCAGTTCCAATTCAGGGCAATGCCCTTTGGCCTTCAAAACGCCCCTGCAACCTACCAAAAGATGATGAATTGCACTGTCCTAGCAGGCTACCTGGGAAGATTTTGTATAGCCTACCTTGATGACATTATCATCTTCTCCCAAGACTGGCAGCAACACAGGCAGCATCTTCACCAAGTCCTGGAGCGCCTCTGCATCCACGGACTCACTGCCCGACTAGACAAGTGCCATTTCGGAAGGACCACAGTAGAATACCTGGGACATGTAGTCACTCCCGACGGGAATCAACCTCAAGCCTGCAAGGTTCGGCAAATCCTGGAAGCCGAAACCCCGAGGACCCCGAAGCAGTTACGCCAGTTTCTCTGCCTCTGTAACTGGCTGAGAGACTACACCCAGGACATCTCCAGATACATGGAACCCCTCACTCGCCTGCTGTCAACCAAGCAAAAACGCTGGAAGTGGGGAGCAACCGAAGATGCCGCATTCCAGGAATTAAAGCAGCAGTATCACAGCCTACCGATGCTCCACCGACCAGACCACAGATCACCCATCATCTTACAGACAGATGCCAGCCAGGTCGGGCTAGAGACTGTGGTGTACCAAGAAACCCCAGAGAAGGAAAGACGAGTAATTGGATTTGCCAGCACCAGGCTCAGCCCAACCGAACGCAAATATGACACCCACGAGCAGGAGTGCCTTGGCATAGTATGGGCCATCCGCAAATACAGATACCTTCTAGAGGACAGACCATTCATCTTGCGCACAGACAACCAAGTCCTCAAGTGGTTATATTCTACAAGTGCACAGAAATCCAAACTCGCAAGGTGGATCCTGCTGCTACAGGAATTCTCATTCGAGATAGAACACTGCCCAGGAAGAGAAAAGTTCCTGCCAGATGCCCTCTCCCGAGCATCAGAAGGTACCTGCGAGACAACCAAACTGCACAAGTGGGAAGAAGACACTCTGCCACCAGAACCTGCACTTCCACCACCCAACAACCAGTTACAGAAGTTGCAGAAGATAGCTTTCACCAATGACTTAGAGAAGTTCAACGAACAACAGGACGATCCCGAAATCAGGCACATCTTGGCCAGCCAACCAGACCGATACAAGGAGGAACAGGGATACATTTGGTTACTACCTAGCCCTTCCAGTGGATGGAAGATATGGGTACCCACTCGCTGAGACCATCATTGTGCAGCTCCTTCCATGACCACCCACTAGCTGGACACCCCGGAGCAGCCGAAACCATGTGCCAGATACACCGACGATATGCCTGGACAGGCAGCACCAGGGATATTCCCACTTATGTCGCCCAGTGCCAAGCCTGCGCTACACTCAAGCCCAGCCGAACCTTCAAGCCAAGTGGGACGCCTCGCCGACCCACCACACCATGGAAGCAGATAGCCTTGGATCTAATGGGACCCTACTCCAGGTGCACCACAGGCAAACGATTCCTCCTGGTGGTGACAGATCTCTTTTCACGCTGGGTGGAAGCGTTCCCATTAACCAGCACCAAAGCACATGTCATAATTTCCAAGCTAGAACAAGAAGTCTTCCCCAGATGGGGGTTCCCGAAAAGCATCCTCTCGGACAATGGTCCACAGTTTGCCAGCAAGCAATGGACGACAGCCTGTACTAAGTGGGAAGCAGAAGTTTGGACCACACCGATCTACCACCCCCAGGCCAACCCTACAGAAAAACGAAACGAAACCAGGAACTGAAGAAGGGCCTACGATTCCATGCACAAGGGGACCACCGACAATGGGACAAAGCCCTGCCAACAGTCATATGTGCTCTGCGCACCAGGATAAACGAAGCTCTACAAGCAACGCCAAGCGAACTTCTCCTCGACTACAACCTTCGCCGCGCTGGAGAGTGGAAGTGGAAACAAGCACCCACCAAAGCATCCTCAGCCCAAAAGATCCAGATACTTGCCCAGGAACGGGCCACCGCTGCAGCACAGCACCAAGACCGGTACATACAGAAAAAGTACCCGCAGCCCAACCCAGACTCTCCAAGTCATACCTTTGCAGAAGGTCAGCAAGTATTACTGAAAACTAGGCCGCTTTCAAGCCGCCAACACCATTTCCATGCAGGCCTCGCCCCCAAGTGGGAGGGCTCATTCACAGTAATCAAGCAACAAGGCCATGTCTACTGGATAGAGGGCCCCGATGGAGCGATCAAGCGAGTCCACCGCTCCAGCATCAAAAACCATGCAGAAACTTTCCTGCACGACCCAGCGCCACGACAACAGCCAATCAACCACCAGCCTTCGCCATCAAGGGATCCATGGGGAGACCCTACTTTCTCCAAAGAGAAGCCCCCACTCCGCCAGAGGAGACCCACGGCATGGGAAAAGGAACGACAACACATTCCCGCCGCCGACAGTGGCAATAGTCATAAAGAGCAGCTGTACATCTCTCCCAGCCGCCCAAGCATCGGGCCAACTACCACCAAAGAGGCGACAGCCGTACCCGAGGGGACCACCCTCCACACCACCCTCATCATGGAACAAGACTCCAACGAGCCTACTCCACAGCCTGCGCTTCCACACCTGACAGACCAGGGAGACAGCAAAACTACTTGCCGAAGAGATCCTGGCACCATCAGTCTCAGCGTGTAACACCCCAGGAGCAGCATCGCTCCGTCCACCAGAGGACCACCGCCGCCACTTATGGCAGCCAGGGCCCAGTCAATGGCCCACACCCAGAGGAACACCAACCCAGCCAATGCCATACAGATGAGCAGGAGCCGTCATGAACCTGGCCAGGCAACCACCATAAAGCCGCCTGCAGAAGAGGCGCCCGCCCAGCAGCCGACCAGAGCCACTATCAGGACATGGCCCCCAGCCTCTGAGAACTTGGACCCAGAGAGCGCCAAACCTTGTGGCGCACATGCAGAGGCGACCCCACTCAGCAACGAGGAAGGTACCACGGGACTCCATGGAGACCTACCCACCCCCGAAGCTTCCAGTGGCCCAGTAGTAATGTACTTCAGGGTGAGTCCCGCCACTAGAAGACCCCGAATTGAGAGACACTCTAAAATAATTGTAATTCTTTTTGCATTTCCCAGGCATGCACCTGATACCATTGTATTGTAACCCTAGTTATAAATTTTTTTTTGCGGAGCCTCGCTTAGCCAGTCAGGGGGGAGTTGACGCACCCCTTAAAGGTGCTAGTATATATTTTACGCTCGACCCCGCATTTTGTAAATACTTAAAAGTTAGGCCTACCTTGTTTTTGCCCAAGGGGTCACTTAAATCCTTATTGTGAGCCGTGTTGCCGTAAAAACGTAATATTTTAAGGTTAAAAGTGTTTACATTTAACGTATTTGTATGTGTATATTCACGCCCGCCATAACAAAGTAAACAAACAAATGGACGCTATGCAAACAACGCCAGGCGACAATTTATAGTCTTTGAAAAGAGTAAATATGTATCATAATTGTTTGTAAATGTAATATTATTAATTTTGAGTGTTTGTTTTATGTTTTATTAATATTCTTTTGGCAACACGGACATTTTTACGGCCCCGCGGGAAAGTTTTAATGAATAAACGTAATTTTTGGCCGAGTAGTGGGAAAATTGTGGGTGTTGGAGTGGCGCGCCTGCTAGCCAGCAGACGGCCTACTCTCCAGCGGCGGCCATTTTCATCACCCACTAACAGTACTTTCAGCCACCCTCCAGGGTATATAAGGCAAGTGTTCGCCTAGCAAAATCAGTCAGTCTAGGACTCGGGTCTCCTCCCAGAGCAAACCTAACCGACCACCTCTCCCTCATAGCGGGTTGCTGCCTGGTAAGAAGCCAAAGCCTGCTCTCCCTACCTCCCCAACTATACAAATACCTACCTGTTGGTTGCTGCCTGGTAAGGAAGCCGAAGCCTGCTCTCCCTACCTCCCCAACTATCAAAATATCTACCTGTGGGTTGCTGCCTGGTAAGGAAGCCGAAGCCCCGACCACCTTTCCTTATAGTGGGTTGCTGCCTGGTAAGGAAGCCGAAGCCTGCTCTTCCCGCCTTTACATACCTTATTCTTATTACCTACCTGTGGGTTGCTGCCTGGTAAGGAAGCCGAAGCCTGTCCCATCTATTTTATTACCTACTAAATTGCTCAAGAAGACACCTATTCCTAGCAGCGCGATCAGTGTAAGGAAAGCGCCCTATCGTGGGGAGTTGATGCCACGAGGCACTTCTCTAGTTTCCACCGGAAGTGGATACATCTGTGACAGTTTCCGAGGCTCCAGATTAGAAAGACCATGCGGTCAGCATAGTAACTGTATAAATCAGTGTATTAAGTGTATGGACCAATATTGTACAGTCAGTGTAAAGTGAACTTGTGCTTGCGAAATAATAACGCCATTCAATTTATTTATGTTGCATTTGTATGTAAAGCAACTCATGTCTGAGAACGACTTCTTAATAGTAGATATTTCAGAGAGGAAACGCCGCCTTCTGCAGAAAGTATTCTAGGTGAGTGGTTTTACACCTAAACCCCCTCCATAGATAAAGTGAGAATTTAGTACACTAAGCTCCCAGGATTGTATCGTGCATCTTCAGCAAGGAACCACTCCCCTCAAGAACACCTTGCAATCTTACTGCCCCTTCTGGGAACCTCTCATGCTCTCCATTATTACACATACCTCCCTGAAGGTTACATAAGACTCCCTCACGAGCAAAGTGCGACAAAATGAGTATTAACGTAACGTCTACTTAAGAACAATGCTAATTCCAAAGCACATGAACTATGAGTTACCTAAACTTATCCAATGTTTAGCTCTTTTGGGAGGAATTTTGAAATAACGAAGGCTGGTCCAAATGCATCTGCAACTTCCCATATAAAAAATTACTATATCTGGCCCAGATTGGCTGCCATATCTGGCATCAGGACCTGGCCACACATATACATATACTGGCTCAAAACGCATGTTGCATTAACAGATTTACAAAATACTGTTTAGTTTGTTGTTGAGCGACTTAAGTTTCAGAACTTCACTGCAGCTCTTTCCTCACACGCACACATTTGCTTCAGAAACAAATTGACTGTAATGTCTGCTAATGAAAGGTATCAATTCTGGAAAGCTAAGGCTCCTTCATATTAAAATGTAATTTTTTGCTACCTGGAATTTAATACAAGGTATTGACTACGTACCGTATTCCCCCACGTACCAGGCGCATGATTTTTCCAAAATCGGGATGCCCAAAATTGGGGTGCGCCTCGTACTTGGTATTTTCGATTTTGAAAGCTGGCACGCGCGGGAAAACTGACTACAGCATGAGAGGCCGGAGCGAACGGGAGACTTGGCAACACCGCGAGAGGCTTGCCGCGGGAGGATTCGCAGCCATTGTGTTATTTACTGTGTGGCAGGTGTATCTATTGTTTTCAGTCCGCGTGGTAAATTTCAGAGTTTAGAGTGTTTTTCGAGTGCGAAAATGTCGAAACGGCTTCGATCATTTACAGTGGGCGAAAAGCTAAAGTTAGTGTCTGAAGCAGAGGAAATAGGCAATCGTGCTGCGGGAAGGAAATACGATATTGCAGAGTCGTGCATCAGAAGGTGGCGGCAAGAAAAGGTGAAATCGGAAGGAAGCAATACCATGAACAGAAGGGCTTTCAGAGGTATGAAAGCAAAATTTCCAGAAGTGGAAAGAAGATTGGTTGCTTACATAACCGAACTGCGGCAGTTTGGTTATGCTGTGAGTACTGATATGTGCTGAATGCAGGCATTACGGCTAGCGCGGGAATTGGGAGTTCAGCCCGAGTTTAAGGCCAGCACAAACTGGGTCTATCGTTTTTATAAATGAAATGGGCTGTCTCTGCGATGGAAAACCACCGTATGTCAGCGACTTCCAGAAGCGTACACTGATAAGCTGGTTGCTTATCAGCGGTATGTGATTCGGTTGCGTCAGCAACACTCGTTCCTTCTGGGGCAGATGGGGAATGCTGACCAGACTCCTGTCTACTTTTAAATGTCGAGCGATACTACAGTCAACATCAGTGGCGCAAAATCTGTGCAGGTGCGCACAGGTGGCAACGAAAAACAGAGGTGCACCGTGATGTTGACGATGTTGGCCGACGGTAGAAAACTTCCCCCTTTCGTAATTTTTAAACGTAAGTCAATACCGAAAAATGAAAAATTACCGGCAAATATTTTTGTTAGGGCACAAGAGAAAGGCTGGATGGACAACGAACTTGTTGTAGCCTGGCTGAAGTGTATATGGGAACGTCGCCCCGGTGCTCTGCTAAACCAGAGAAGTATGCTTGTCCTGGACAGCTTCCGTGGGAATCTCACCGAAAACGTAAAGAAACGTCTCAAGGATGGCAACACCGACCAAGTCATCATCCCAGGCGGCAAGACTTCGATGCTTCAGCCATTAGATGTGTGTGTAAACAGGCCGTTTAAAGCACACCTTAAACGTCTGTACACAGAGTGGATGGCCAGCGCGGAGCACACATACTGCCCTACAGGCAGGCTCAAAAAACCACAGCTGACCCAAATTTGTGAATGGATCAAGACTGCGTGGGCTCTTATTCCAGAACACTGTGTTGTAAAGAGCTTCTGCAAATGTTTTATAAGCAATTCACTGGACGGGACGGAAGACGACGCCTTTGAGAGTGACGATGCCGCCGAGGACAGCCCTGGAGAAGATGATGTCAACAGTGACAAGTCTGATAGTGATGATGTTTAGTGTTCTACCCACCGTACTTTTCTTTTCCCCTTCTCTTTTACATATACAAGATGCTGTTTGTACATAGGTAAGTGGAATTTATTTGCTTGTATGTAGAAAGTTGTGTTGTGTTTTGTTTTTATTGTGTTGTATTGTTTACATAGGGCTTACCTAACATAAATTATTTGGGCATGCAGCCGGCCTAATAAACGCAGCCGTACCATTTAGGTACCTTGTATTTCAAGCGAGTAGAAACT
Source organism: Medauroidea extradentata (assembly GCA_003012365.1). Classification (NCBI taxonomy): domain Eukaryota; kingdom Metazoa; phylum Arthropoda; class Insecta; order Phasmatodea; family Phasmatidae; genus Medauroidea; species Medauroidea extradentata. The sequence continues at coordinate 1,363 of PNEQ01024687.1, read as the reverse complement.
CTATAGATCGTTTTTCAAGGGACCAGAAGAAAAAAATTATGCATGCGGACCAACTATGCATGCGGACCAACTATGCATGTGGACTTGCCTCTTTTTTTTACCTAACCTCGAAATTTGAAGTTGTACTTTATGTGCTGAGCTGACTGACAAGACAAACCATAAGAAAACTCTCTGCAAGTTATTATTTATTACGCTAACGTAAATTACGGAGGAAAATAAAAACGTGAACAGAAAATTAGGAACATTATTTTTTCAAGCCTTTTTAATTGAAATATTACATATTTACGAGTGCAATCGTTAAATTACATTACCGTTACATAACCATCTAAACACGCTGCACTAAAATGGAAATGATTTTAAAACCCTTCTGTTTATAATAAAACATTTTCAAAAACGTTTCGCAAATTTTAGGTTAAAGTTACCGCTACAGTAGTTGCGTTAAAAACAAGAAAATATTATTATTATTATTATCGCCACTTCCCTAGGTCCCGGCATTACTCTCATTCACGCCGATCCTGGTCACGGCACCAAAATATGTAAGCGAAAGTCCGTAATGATTCCAACGTAAAAACAGCAATTGATAAAGAGTCCGAGACAGTCGATAGTGCTAGCGGCAAAATTCCCTTCTTGCCGCCATCTTGAATTTATTGTGCAGTGAGCACAAGCATTACTTGCGATCACGGTCATTCTCCTATGGCTTTGCACGTGATCACCAACGTTGCTGCGATTTTTCTACTGTGTTCTATTTCCAAACAAGTTTAGATGTTCTTTCTTCCTTCATTATCAGTGACTCTGACAACACGTGTTTATGTTTTCGGATGGCGAAAACCGTAAACAGTGGGAAAAATATAATTTTGATGATGTGATATACGGATGCTGGAAAATTTAACAGTGTATTAATTTGCAAACAAGCGGGACATGAAGAAAAATGTGCAAATCGCGGGAAAACGTAAATATCGGCTGGGAATGTTTACTTTGTGGGCAGCCAGGATTGTCTTTTACCGTTCGCTAGAACTGTTCGTTTTAAATTTACACTGTATGTTGAAATTAATTTTAAAAAATGATCGATACACCTAAATTTTGTCTTTGGGACAAGATATTTTGAGCTATGGATGCAGGAAAAACGATACTTACGAAAACGATTGATGTGGACTTCTTAAACCGTAGGTGATATGAATAAAAGTGAGTTTAAACTCTGGAGCATATACTCTTGAGTTTGAGCATGTTGTTGAAGTTTATGCTCTCTTTGGTATGAATAAAAAAGACAGAGTATATCCTCGTACTTCCCCTACTTTTGGAGTATAAACTCTATGACGTTACTAGTGTTGTTATTATTCCTTGGTGTTCAGTTTGTAGACATAAC
>PNEQ01024681.1:0-21240 GCA_003012365.1 Medauroidea extradentata | reverse complement strand
AAAACTCGGAACTTAGCCCTACCTCGCCAAGGAACCATGCCTTCATCAAGTGACAGCATTTTTGTGGGTGTGTAGACAGCAGAAAACATGCTGACAAAGTGGTCAATAATTGGTTGAATTTTTCCAACTTTATTGTTTGGGTCAACAGAACTGTTGTCACTGAAATGGAGGAACTTGAGAATTTGGAGAAACCTGTTTCGGCTCATTATCTTACTAAAAAAAGGGGGTGTGGTAAATTTCTCTAGTCATCCAGTAGTCTGTCAGTTTCGGTTTTTGCACTTGCCCCATCAGCAGCAACAAACCTAGAAATTGCCACATTTCTAAGTGTGTAACTGGTTTCCAGTTTTCAAATGAAGGACTAGAGGTCATACCTTACAGTGTTTGAAACTGTTGATCATAATATGAATTCGTTTCATGCACTAGAATGTCAATCAACTCTGCAGTAAAAAAAAGTCTGAGATACTGAAATGGATCAGGGCGTGGCAGTGTACCATCATTTAGTGGTTCTGGGGGGCTGATTTTCACTCCGCTGACACCTGTAAATTGTATATCCAACGGCGATTTATCCGTCTTACTCCAACTTTCGTTCGAGGAATTATCCTTCAAACGAATTTTTTCTGTTTGTTTATTGACGTTCCTACCGTGTCCTTGAGCAGACGGGCCGGGATTTTCACTGTCACTTCGACACGAATCTGATGAACTTTCTGATTCACCAACGTAGTGAAATTCAGAATGATCGCTGCTAACGTCTGTATCGTCATTTTCGTCGCCGGAACTGTCAAAAATGTCGAATCTTTGAGTTTCTGCGCGATTGCGTACTTTACGTTTTCCGACATACGCCATGATGTATAACCTACAAATATGATGATTTTCGATGCTCATTTGTTGCCGCTGAAAGCAACCATTTTATGCACGCGAGATGGGAATCGATAGCTCGAAATACCATCTATCGTCTGAACACATCACATCGCGATAGGATCGATTCTTGCTCACGTGGTCATAGAACAAAGTCGGTCGTGCGCGATCGTCGCAAATGCGACGCGCGGTACCATCAAACGTATTTTAGAGCGTCTCAAACGCGACGCGCGGTAATAAATGTGTTAAGACGGTTTGTCTTTAGTTGAAATTCTACACATTTGTTACAATATTTGGTATTTGGTCAGGCTTATACAACTCACAAATACATATAAATATAATAGGAAATACAAGTTAGGTGGTTCAGGATAAAGTGAGCACTCAAAGAAACCTTGATAAATTTATATTTTCAGTCAGTTTGTGTCATTCCTCTGCATGTAAACGTAAACATTGCCACATTCTTTAGGTTACGGTACATGACCTGTAAATTGTTAAGTGTGCATCACACTGCTGTGAAAAATGTTACCAACAATAAATACATGTGTATTATCTTGTGTATAAGATTAGCTTTCTGCACTTCTGCTATTAAATACATGCACTTGCACGCCCTCTGTGATTCCTATCTAATATTTTGTACACGATTCATAGAAGAATGTCGAGAACTTAACATCAAAAAGTCTATTATAAAGTCTAGCTCATTTAAATATGGACAATATTGTTGCAGTAGCAAGTGGCTGTACATTTCGTAAAAACATTTTCAAACAATGCCTTGCATGGGAAGTAGGCCTACACATGTCTTCAGTACCATTTCATCTTGAATATATATGACCAAACCAACATTCTGGAAACTACAAATTTACATTAAATGTTTCTAAAATTATTAAAACATAGTGTTTCATGTGCTTGTCTATTCTAAATTAGTGACAAAGTGAACAGTTTTGTTATGAGCTAAGCTTTAGGCTTATGACATGTTCAATTACAACTATGGAACATGTAAGCGTTTCGTTTGTTTGCCTATAACTTGCATGTATTTTAATGGACTGTAAATAACTGACTGAAATACTGTACTTACAGTTGTTTGTTTAAACCAATGAAAATTAATATTTTTTTAATGCATTACTGAAAATAGAAAACGAGTAGCGTATTAAGATATGCCATTTTTTCAAATAAATGTACTAGTTTCTTTCTATTTTGCCTTGAAAAAATACAAAAATATTATTACTGTCTGTTCAGAATTGAGTGTGTTTGTGGGAAGGGTGGATGCATGCATATTTCAGATTAAAAGAGTTGGGGAAAATTGTCAAAGTTGTTTGATAAACTTCAGTAAACTATAACAAAGTGAGGCAATTATAAAATCATCAGATTACTGTAAATTCTGAGGCAATGTACACTTGTATATTTTGTGACAGGTTTACCTTGTGATGGAGAAAATTTGAGGCAGCAGCTTGGAGTAGCTTTGAAATACATTCGATGGCTTGTGATGCCCTCTGATGAATTCAGTAAAGTGAAGTCTTCCAATGTTCTCACTTCGCAGGAATTAGAAGAGTATGACAAGTACACAAACTCCAGAGGAGCAGTTAAACCCAAACATCTGTGTCCAATTGCGAAACCAAGAGAATACTGTCAAAGTTTGAATTTTAGAGTTCCTATTCAACGTACTGTGGTTCCTGCTATTTGCTTAGCGGACGCCTCGTACACGTGCACTAGTCAGCAAAGCCTGACTGAGTTATTTGACGTAAAATCTACGTTGTATTTGCAAAGCATAATTTTGCCAACTCAAATTGTAACACCACATAATCGTGGGTGTACTTATTTGGAAGAATTTACACTTAAAATTTCAGAAGAAACTCTTGTGGGAACTAGAAAAAATTTTAATAAGCCATATTATGTTAAGAATGTTACTTGTTCTCAATGTGTTCATTTTAGAACAGAAGTACTTTATGGCAAAGAAATACGTGTCATAATAAGTGCAAGACAATTCGAAGAACTATCAGTTATGAGAGTTTCAATTTGTTTTTTCAGCCCAGGTAGCTATCCATTTTATGCTAAACGTAACTTCAGTAGTCGTAAAATTGCACAACAAACTGGTGGAGTTATTCTGGGCTTTGAGTTCACAGAAATTTAAAATACTTAAGTTAAATGTTTTATACACTTCTTTTCAAATGAAAGAATATTTGCATTGGAAGTAGCAAGTTCTGAAAAAATAATGTCATGATATTTAAATTTACAGAAACAATTTTAAAAATCATGGCTGTAGTATTGAAATTGAGATTGTTCATTGGATTGAAAAATAATTAGTACCATAGTGATTTTTTTTTTGTATTAGTGTCATTCATTTTCATGGCAATGCATAGCATTTATTTCAGTGTGAAAGTAAATATTAAATACTATAAATAAATATTCTTATTACTAATGATCCCAGCTATAATTATTGAAAATGTTTACATTGTCCATGAAAGTAAATATTAAATCTGTAAATAAATATTCTTTTTACTAATAATTGCAGCTATAACTGTTGCAAAATGTTACGACTGTCCATCAACAACATAGTGAAACTGTTTTTAAAATATCTGAGATAGTTTCTTCAGAAGACATCAGCAATATTTATGTATAAATAAAGTGCCCCACTCATTCATTCACTCAACAATGCACAGCCCAAACCACTGGACCTAGAAACATGAAATTTTCAGTGTTGCTTCCCCTCACGGCGTAGGCATCCACTAAGGAAGGATTTTTCGAAAATTAAAGGGGTGAAAAGGGACAAAACATGTTTTCGTGAAATTCTCAGTAACTCTCTAACCTGATGATATATTGTTTATATTTTTACTTCAAATCATTGCCTAAGGAAATGCATATTAAGTTTACATGATTTTTCGAAATTTGGAAACTTAAGGGGTGAAAAGCAGTTAATGTGTTTTCAATAAATCCTCTATTTCTCTTAATGCAACAAAGATTTTGTGGTGATCTTTGCATCAGAATGGTGCTCATGTAAATGTCTTAAAAGTAGTATTAGGATTTTTCAAAATTCGTTCTTAAAAGCCAGTAAAAAATTTAATTTGTTTTCAATTAATCATCCGTATCTACTGAACCATTTGCAATATCGAGGTTGTTTTTGCTTTAAAATGAAGCTTATGTAAATACCTAAAAAATAATTTCAGGATTCTTCAATATTCGTCCTTGAAAACAGGTAAAAAAGCAAAACGTGTTTCCAAGTAATCATACATATCTCTCAAACCATTTGAGATATTTAAAATGGTGAGGTATTATGTTTTTTTCTTTAAAATGTGACTTATGTAAAGAGTGAACCGAACGAGGTATTGATATTCACTTTGCTTTAAAATATTGCTCACATAATTACCGAATAACTGATATCAGCATTTCTAGCATTTCGAAAGGAGGGGATGAAAAGCTGGAAAACATATTTTTGATTCATCCACAATATTTTAGTAACTTAATGATCCATCAATATGCTCTGTGATTCAAAAAGTTGCATAAGTAAATATCTCAAATGTATCTTTAGGGTTTTCGAAAATTGAAATTTAAGATGGTGAAAAGCTGGAAAATAATTTTTTGGAGGTAATGAAACTAACCTGACCAGAAATCGACTTGCTATTACAGGTATACAAAGAATATAGTAACACCATCAATAAAAAAACATAATTAAAAGTTAGTTACTCTTTTCTATAGTACACATGGGTGAAGCCTCAACTAGACAACTAGTAAATTATATAATTTGCACATTGGATTATTTTATTTAAAATATGCCCTTAGTGACACTGCAAAATAAATAAAAGTTGGTATATTATTAACTGCAAATGCCAAATACTACATGTATAGTCAAGCCTCGCTACTACAAAAAGCCATGGTTTCCGATAAATTTGTCGTAGTTGTATTTTGTCGTAGTTGCCAAAAAATTTTATTTTTTAAAGTGCATTTTTCATGTTAAACTGTCACTGATGTGAAACAAACAATTTTCAAAAAAATAATTATTATGTAATTTAATACTGTAAGGTAAAATTTGCCATATTATAGGGTAACATAACACCACAATTTTTTGTTTAAAATAACTGTTAGCATCCTCTTTGTTGAACATTATCGGCGATCAATAAAGTGAACGACCATCTGATAATATTATTTAATCCAATCTACTACGAGATACAACCGTTTCGCCATCATGGCTACCAGAAGAAGACTACAGACTACAAGACACAACACTTTACACAGATACAAGTTTCTCCCTTTGCTACCAACATAACACATACAAATTTACTTTTCAACACCACCCCATGGTAGCAGAGCGTGGTTTGAATTACACTAGACCCCCGATTTTATGAACTCTGGATTTAACGAAGGTAGCGATTCTACGAATACAATCTCGGGAACCCTCAAAAAGTAACAAAATTATATGACAAAAAAAAATTGTAAGGAATTACGTTGACAATGAATAAAACATACTGTATCTAATTCACGGCATTAAATTATGAATTGTAGAGTTGCAGTTATTACATGGTAAGTCACAATATTAAAAATAAAACAAAAATTGCGAAAATCCGTTAAAAAATGTGGCAGTGACAGTTTGAAAACCGTGCGGCTGCGGCGACGCCTGTGCCAAGCGGGTTGGCCTGTCTCCGTCAACTACGACGTATTAGGATCTATATTGAGGTCTTACTATAGACACAAAGTTCCAGCGCATGCGCATATGCTCATTTAACTATAGTACAGCCTCTATCTAGGCTGTTTCACATCTTATATCTCGCTCGTCTCGCGCCGAATGAGTTTATTTTTTTACACGAACCCTATAAATAATAGCGTGATATTTTTCTTTATTGCGTTAACACCATACGTACTTAAAACAATTAACTTGGCGCATAATTTGCTTAAACAATGCGTTACTGCGTGTCGTAAAACGTGGGTTTCACAAGTGAGCACGATAATAGCGCTACCTATTTCCCAAGTGTAGAAACATTTGTCTCCGGGTATGTCGAACTTGGAAAATAAATAGACGTTTGTGTATTACGTAATCCCGGAACTCCTGATTTATTTTTACAGCATGTACTGACTGTGAAAGTGATTATTTTCAATCACTTATACGTGTAATTCTCGACGATTTTAGGTAAGAACGTCACAAAATGGCGTATTTGGAACAACGTTGTTATATGCTACGGTGCCGCTATCTATCTGTCATCTTGTGAACGTTCGTACAGTTACGCTATCTGTCCGCTCTGCACGCTACTGGTATCTATGTTCTCGTACAATTTATCAGTAACGTCGAGGGAATGATTTTACGTTAAGTTATATAAATCTGAGCAATGAAAAAATACATCCGCTTATTCCTTCTTTCGTTTGTGAATAATTTGCAAGGGCATTTTACTAGTCAGGAATGCCTACTTTTTTTCCATTAAACTCTACGCAAATCGGGCTATCCGCTCGTGAGAAGGCACTCGACAGCTCGGTTTTCTCTTTTTTTTTATAGGATAAAGGTCGATCTATCTATTATTTAGCGGTGTTCTTTTGATCGTAAGACGTCTGCCTATTGATATAAATTTATATTTCAACTATCGCTTGCGTTATTTTTCCGTTAAATGCTACGGAAGTCTGTCTATTCGCTCGAGAGAAGACACTCGGAATCTCGATTTTCTCATTTTTTAAGGAAAAGGATTGGTCATATCTATTGTTTAGCTGTGTTCTTTTGATCATAAGACGTCTGACTATTGATATAAATTTATATTTAATACGTTAATTAATTTCCTGCAAAACGCTACGGAAGTCGGGGCCTAGAGACACTTTGCAGAAAAAATGCAATTTTAAAATTTTTTGTTATGGTGAGGGGGGGGGGGGTGGCAAAAATTAGCCGCTATCGAATTTACGAAGGTAGCGATTTTACGAATGCGATGAGAGGAACCGTGAGTATTCGTAAAATCGGGGATTTAGTGTACGAGGAAACCTATTCACCCGTTGTCAAGCACTCATCTGTAAGATACCTCTTGTCTATGGCAGCGAGGGAAGATCTGGAAGTAGATCACATGGATGTGACAACAGCCTACCTATATGGACACCTGCAAGAAGAAATTTACGTCACCCCCCCACAAAAGTTTGCGAAGCCCAGAACATTGTGGAAATTGAAAAAGGCTGTGTATGGACTAAAACAAGCAGGCCGAAACTGGAACAGGAAACTTGGTGAAGTGTTGCGCAAAAACGGTTTCATACGGTCTGATGCAGATCCATGTGTGTACCACCTTCGCGACGGTAGCCATGATGGCGAAACGGTTGTATCTCGTAGTAGATTGGATTAAATAATATTATCAGATGGTCGTTCACTTTATTGATTGCCGATAATGTTCAACACTCTTAAAGGGATTAAAATTTCACAGTACACAGCAGTCATAAAAGACATTACTTTACTGTAAATAGTGTTTTAGAATTTGTATTTAAAAATAAATGAATGGGGTGGTGCAGGCAAAGTTACCCCCCAGGGGGGTGCAAAGTAACCTCACTTTACGGTAGGCAGAATTTTTTTGAAGAAATTGATACCAGACTTGCCTGTAATAGTTACTTAGTTTCCAAAACTTTTACCAGCAAGCGGAAGCAGTAAGCACCTATTGTGGTGTAGGCAGCATTGCGTAACAATGTGCATGCCTAGATCCTTATTTATGACATACTTGGTGACGGCGGATAAACATCAAGGATCTAGGTATGCATTAACCAGTGAGAACTGAGATGGAGATAGTGTTACGCAGTTCCATCTGTGCACCATACAGGTAAGGTTAATTCTACTACAGGTTGAAAATATCTATGTTTTAACTAAGGCACAGCAAAAATGTTTGCTGCTATTAGTGCTGTAATCACTAGCAGGTACATTTTAACATTGGGGTAAGTGGAAGAATCACATATATTTGTTCATAAAATATTGTGCTTACATTATCTTTCGTTATATATTTCAAGTTTTTTAATCATAACCTTTAATCTTGATTTTCAAAGTGATGGTTTTACGTATGTAAGCCGTGGAAATATAAATGTGTGAATTTTTTTTTAAAAGTTAGTAGCAAGGACACATTGAATGTAGGTTTTTCAGAAGATGATAATAGTATCCTTTTATGAATAAAAATAAGGGTAAACGCTGTATACTCAGTTACAGAGGTTGACAGCATGTAGTGTCAATCGAAAACAATGACGTTAGTTATGGCGGGACTCGTCTTGTATGGTGTTGGTCTGGTGTGTTGAGAGTCGTACCGTGAGTAGTAACCGTGAGCTGTGAAACTATGAATAGCAGTATGGATTGAGTAGACACTACATTGGCGACGAGAGATATGAGCGTACACGTTGGACGCCATTTGGCGCAGAAACGAGTCATGTCACATAACCTCTGATGGTGTTGTGGAATTCTTTCGGGGAATTCATTCCAGGGTGGGACACATGGCGAACGTACTCAGAACCGTCGAAGTACTGTTTCGCGGCAAACAAAATGACAGACGAGGAGAAGGGTATTTTCTTTGTTATGCGGGGCCAAATTGTATGACTTGGCGGCACCTTTATGTCTACCCAAAGCTACGAGTGAAGTGGACATAGAGGCAATTTTGATGGCACTGTCCAACCACTTCAATCCCAAGCCCAGCTGTATAGTGGAAACATACAATTTCCACAAACGCGACCAATAGACAGGGGAGTCGATCGCCGAATACATGGCCAAGCTGTGGCAACTATCTGCCCATTGTAACTTAACCAATTTTAACAGAATGTTGTGGGATCAGTTGGTATGCGGGGTGCGTGACAAGGCACTGCAGCGTGCGATGCTGGCCAAGGATAACTTGACATTCCAGTCTGCCCTAGACATGGCCACTGCTGCTGAAGCAGCTAGTGGTAATGTCACTGACCTGAAGTGGGAAGTGAGTGAACTGGCAGAAGCAGTAAACAAAGTAGGCCTAGGTGTTTCCAGGCACTGGGCTGGTTCACAGGACAAGATAACCAGGGGAAGTGTATCAACTTCGTGCCAGCAGATGCAGGAACCACCACCTTGCTGGCATTGTAACGGTTCCCATACCCTACCAGCACACAGACATCCTGAGGACGTCCGTAGGATGTGGGAGTTGTCGTCCCTAGGACGTCCTAGGGAAGTTCATTTCAATTTCAAGTCCTTTTTATGTAGGAAAAGTTCATGGAAAAGTACTACCTACGGACATCCCTAGGATGTCTGGCATACACATCCCTGGGACATCCCTAGGAGCTCCCTGGGATCTGTAATAAACACATCCCCAAGACATCCTCAGGAACTCTCTGGGATCTGCATTAAATGCATCCCCAGGACATCCCTAGAAGTTCCCTGGGACCTGTATTAAACATATCCCTGGGACATCCCTAGGAGCTCCCTAGGACCTGTATTAAACACGTCCCTGGGACCTGTATTAAATGCATCTCTGGGACATCCCTAGCAGCTCCTTCCAGCAGCAAAAGTAAAAGTTTATTATTCAACACAAAAGAAAACAAATGTATTTGTTTTGGTGATATGTAAACTTTGTATTTAACACACAGTCAAATACACATAATTGTTAATGTAGCCTCTTAAAATCTTTTGAATAAACAATTCGTCTGTAATAACATTTTTTTAAATGCTTCAACTTCCAAAAGTCTACCAGTGATAATAAAATATGTGTCGAAATTAATACATTTACCAATTTCTTAATGCATATATAAATGTTATGAATTATCTACAGAATTAATTGCAACAAACCTCATGTAAATTTAAATAGTATCGTGAGCCATCTAGTGGTCATATTAGGAACTTGTCTAGAAATCCACTACGTCCGTGGGAGCTTCTGCTCGGACATCCCAGGGAGCTTCTGCTCGGACATCCCAGGGAGCTTCTGCTCGGACATCCCAGGGAGCTTCTGCTCGGACATCCCAGGGAGCTTCTGCTCGGACATCCCAGGGAGCTTCTGCTCGGACATCCCAGGGAGCTCCTGCTCGAACATCCCAGGGAGTGCCTGTTGGGACATCCCAGATAACTCCTGCTCGGACATCCCAGGGAGTTCCTCAGAGGAGCTCCGTGGGAGCTCCCTGTAAGGACATCCTTGGGAGCTCCCCAGATGAGTAATTTAGGATGACCCAAATTCGTCTTCCAAGGAGCTTCCTGGGATGTGATGTACTTTTCGTGGAGGTACTTGGGACATCCTAGGGACATGGATTTTCTGAGCTCTAGGACATCCGAAATATCCATCCCTAGGACATCCAGAGGATCGCATGTACCCGGATATCCTCAGAGGATGTCCCTAGGACATACTGGAAACTTGCTGTGCTGATAGGGTAGTGCAGAGAACTGCAAGGATCACTCCACAATTACTGTTATAAACAAGGACACCTTTAGCGAGCATGTATCTCCAAAAGAAAATTGGGTGCCAAAGTGCAAGGCCCACACAAAAGTGCCAATGCACAACCAATATAATAGTGGAACCTACAGCTTTGTACAGCCTGCACAAGTTGCAGTCGCACTTTCCCAACTGCTACCCACAAATAAAAATACAGGTACAGTTGTGGAAATGGAAGCAGACACTGGGGCTTGATTCACTGTTATTAAGTGACATTTTTTTAGCAATTATGGCTTAGGAGGCCAAGACTTTAAACTGTCAATCTACTGTTGCACGCATGATCCCTTGCCATTTGGCATTAAATGTGCTACAGCGGTTTTTCAAAGATTAATGGAAATGCTGCTAGCAGGCATTGAGGTAGTTGTCAATTTGCTGGATGACATCCTCATCATGGGAATGAATGCAGAGCAGGACTACAGCTGAAGTGGATGCTATCTACCATGCTACAGTGCCAATGTGTGAAGAGCTGCAGGCCTTTTTGGGACTTCATAATTTCTACGATCAGTTCCTTCATGATAAAGCTAGCGTAGCGGAACCACTACACCATTTGCTCGACAAAGGACAATGGTGGAAGTGGACAGAAGCTTGTGAAAATGCTTTTCTAGTAGTGAAAGGGTTGATCCAATCAGATGCTGTTTTGGTGCATTACAGTGCAACAAAGCCTATTACGCTGACATGTGATGCCTCAGAGTATGGGCTAGGGGTGGTTCTGGCTCACCTGGAAGCAGATGGGAGTGAAACAGCCATTGCGTTTGGATCACTTACACTACACAAACGAAAGGAAATTTTTCACAGATAGAAAATTAGGCCCTAGCTATAATGTTTGGTGTAATTAAGTTCAGGCAGTATGTCGCTGCTACGCCTTTCACGATCAACACCGACCATCAGCCACTGTTGTACTTGTTGATTCCCAACAGACAAACCCGTGATATCTTATTTCCAAGGTTGCAACGGTGGGCTCTGCTATTATCCATGTTCGATTACAAGATTTGAGTATCAACTAGGGCCAAGCATTGGACATTAAAGATACCTTAAATAGGCTGACGTTAGTGGTCCAAGATTTGGCGTTTCTATCAATGGAAGACGTGCTTATGTTGGCGGCATTACCTGATCCCCAAGAGGAGGCATAAAATATTGCAGCATTAATGGAAGCAAATCCAGTGCTGTATATAGTTAAGGATTTGCAGTGTCGGGTGATCAAGGAATGGGCTAGAGACAGATGAACTTCGACCATACAAGACTAGGCAAGACGAGTTGTCCCTCTACAAATATTGCATCCTATGGTGAAGCAGAGTGGTCATCCCCCCAGCACTAAAAGACTTGTTATTGGTACTACCTGCAGCTCATGATGATATGGTCAGATCTTAAGCAGTAGCACGTAGCATGCAGCTAAAATGTATGGAGAGGTAGAGGAGACAGTAGAACGATGCCAGGGGGCCGATTAAATATCACCACTTGCGTTTTGCACCGACGCAGCGCAACGCAAGGAAATCTGCTCTGCACCTGCACCTCGAGTCGTAGTTGGAATTAAATATACTTGAATACGCAAGACGCAAGGGGCGGAGCCTATTTTGGCTCGGCGCAACTAGCTCCCCTCTCCAACGTACACAAGCCAATCAGAAAATTTGTAACATCATCCTCACTGCCACTTGAACAGCAAAAGCTGTCTGCACACCCGCGTGCTTACATGCAGATATAGCTTCCATGTAGCAGTGAACATTTCTCGCGCTAAAAGTAATGTTTTCGTTAAATTTTTCGTAACCTCAAATTTTGTAGCCGTCTCGTGATTAAACAATGATGTAAGAAGTATAGGTTGATATCAAATTATGAAGGAACATTGTTACAAAGTTTTCATTACAAGTGTATACGTCGTAGTTGTGTTTTGAAGTGTGAAAGTAAATTTCCATAATGTCGTGGTTCTTTCAGTGTAGGCCTAGTGCATGGCCGTGGTGTTGTGGATGCGTGTGTTAATTTTTGTGTTCGTGAATAATCAAGTGCTTTATTTATGGAGAGCAGCATTTTTGTAACACAATTAGAACACATTAGAGTGGTTTTTGTCTGTAACAAGCTTTTACATACTTTATGTTGCTAACGGAAAATAAAGTGCGTAAAGTGATAGACGTGTGACGCGATGAGAGCAAAAATTATGTGTACGTTTTATATTTGTACTGATATTAATTTGAGTGGCCTAGTTTTGAAATTCACGTAAGTTATTTTAACTTGTGTGGCATAGTATTTGTGAGTGTAGGCCTACTACCTAATGGGCTATACATGTGGCATTCGTCTTTCAGTGAGTTGTAAATCGTGATACGTTGATTATTTCTAAATAATTCATTGCTAATGTGTAGTGAATACGAGTGGCATTCGTACAACTATACTGCAATAAATTTTATTAGGTCTAGATTGTTGAAAGTTCAGTGTTCACACCGAGATAGGGTGTGATATGTGTAGACAGCAAGTCTCACGAAAGACTTAAAACTAAAGTGGTAGCCCTCCCGTTTTATGAAATAAAGAGAATCCCAACAGAACCACTCTTAAATATAAAGCACGTATGTGGAAACAAGTCGGCAAGAAAGATGTGATGTTGAAACACCCAATCCAAGCAAGTAAAACAGAGAGGTAATGTCACTGTTCTAAGCAATTAGCCAAACAGGTACTTGCAAAACATGTTCACTATTTATTTACATTATCATTTGCATAAAAGTTTTAAGCAAAGTTTTTAAGGTTACAAATAACCTCGTCACAAACCAACTCTTTTTCTCGTCGCGTGCCACGTAAAAATACCCTCAAAATATATTTCGGGGAAAGGATAATTCGTTGCCCATTTTTAATTGCTTCCTTAGTAAAAAAACATTTCAGTTTCGTACTTCTACTGTACTTCGTAACTATTAAAAGCTGAAATGTGTACACGAAAACGTAAATAATTAATGTTCATAGAACACTGGATACAGATAAAGATATCCAACTTTATGTTAATTCACTTTCATACACCCGAAAATTGTCCAATGCGCATGCGCGAAGGGCGCAGATATGCTTGCGTCGAGCCATTTGCTAGTCGCAGATTTTCAGGCACTTTGCGCCATCATGTGACCACTTGCACCTGCGTATTTGTGTATTTAATACCAAAGCAACGCAGCGCAAGTGCAAATTTTGCGCTGCACCTCTCAAAAGCGATATTTAATCGCCCCCCAGCAGTGCCAACAACTACGAGCCAACCCGCCCAATCAGGAAAATGTTAGCTGGGAACAAGAAACTAAACCCTGGATCAGAATCCACATAGATTATTTTTGGGCCATTCCAAGGCAGGGTTTCTCTAATTGCTGTGGACGCCCACTCCAAGCGGCCAGAGGTGAGAATAGTGGGGTCAATGTCTTCAAGAACAGTGGTGCAAGATTGAAGGGACATATCCAGCATTCACTGCATACCTGTATGTATATCAGACAATGGTTCTGCTTTTGCATCTAGTAAGTTTGAAGTCTTCACAAGGAAGAATGGCATCCGGCTGACGCATACAACACCATTCCACCTCTCAAGTAATGGGCAAACAGAGTGCATGGTCAAGACAGTCAAGGCAAATTTAAAAAAGATGGTCGAGGGAGACTGGCTAGGATATTGTTTGCATTGTGCACCACACCTGTCGTTGATAGTGGTAAGACCCTAGGTTAGTGAGCACGTAGGCCCACTTGTATAAACATTTTCTTGATCCCTGGTCAACTAATATTAGATCAAGCATTAGCTGAGTTCAAAATTTATCTGGCTTGTATAAAGGATTCGTTCAGTACAATGATCTCAGGTTTACTGACTGTCAGATCAAATTCTCCATAGAGTATGGTGGTTTGTAAACAAATTTTTGACTGGCCAAAAATAATGACATCATAATGTATGAATTTATCTTTGGTCTAAAGAATAAACAAACAAGACATAAGTTTGTTGTTCTTGTTGATTGTTATATGTTAGGTTAAAAAGTAATATTTTGCTACGAGCGAGTTAAGAAAATGGATTAAGGAAGCGAGAAAAAGCGCAACCCTAACTTCTCGGTAACGGAAAAATGTATGCTCATTGATTTAGTAGAGGAAAGAAAACATATATTAGAAAACAAAAAAACTGACGGATGTACAGTGAAAAAAAAGGAAGCATGCTGGCAAGAACTGGAGACAGTGTTTAACTCACAAAGTTGTGTTAGCAGATCATGGGAGCAGCTGAAAACCTGCTACGAGAATGTAAAGAAACGTGCACTGCAAGGTTCAGCAAATGACAAGGTAAGTTTAGTGTCACACATCTTTCATAATAGGCCTATTGTTCTTTTTAATTGCAATGTCCCGTGACTTTTCTACCTATCACGGAAATGTTTTTTGATAACACATTATTACAATGATGTTTAAAGAATACTTATGGGGAATAGTACTGGCGCTATGTGTAAGGTGCAAAATCTTCAACATACCCGACAGAACAAAAGTCATTCTAAAAAAAATTTATATTGTTTTTTCTAAAAATATGAAAAAAATGTCAGATCTTTTTAACACCACATTAAAGCCTAGCAGTCAACTGGTATGCATGGCAAATAACTTGTCACTATTTTAGTAAATACAATATCTGCACAAATTGTTACTACTCTTTCAGATTCAGATGATTAAAACTGATGGCGGACAATTCAAGCCACAGCTTTCGTCTACAGAAGAAAGAGTCATTTCCATGTTGAAACCTCACTTTCAACCACTCTATTGCACTACAGACAGTAATGCTGCATTTCGTGAAGAAGTAGAAAGTAAGTATTTAGATTTATGACATAACTCAACACAGATATGATGTGCCTACAAAATAAGTAACCTGCGGGAGGAGTTGGTTGTTGTGAGAGGGAAGGGAGGATAAATTTAGTGAAAATCTTGAACAAGATATCTCACAGAAGTCACTTATGCATAGTGATACTGAATTATTCAAGTAATAGCGTTTATCCACACTTCTCAAAACTGCTGTTTATACAAGCTGGATTAGGTAGACATTATGTTTTACTATACCATGTGTTACAAAATATGTAATGATTTCAAAAAATTGTAGTTTTTTCTGTAATTAAATTTAAGTTTTTCTTATCCAATTAGTTGCATGTCACTTTTATAGAAAACAAGAATCTCTGTAGACACCAAGACGTGCATTGTAAGCTGGAGTGTGTGAACGGAATTTTCTTGTGAAAAAAGATTGCATACACTGCATAAGTCGTGTTTAATTCCAACAGCGAATTTTGGTGCAAGTGAAGGGCAGTATTCTCTTTTTTTTTTTTTAAATTGCATCAGTGCAAAATGAAACCAATGATTATCCCCTCCTTCTTCCCATTCAACTGCTCACTTAAAATTGCCATTGCTGTAAAAAACATCACCAAAAGTAGGCCTAAACATTTTGTTTTGCATGATGTGGTTTTAAATAGGAGAATAGTTACAATTAATTTTTTTCTTGCAATTGGGCTTCAGTCCTGTGGCAAGGATTCACTTAACCCACCTCTTCTCAGTTTTTCGACCTTATCAACCTTTCCTCCCTCACTCCTGTCACCATAACTACATCCCTCCCCAACTCATTCCACTCCTTTACCGTTCTTACAATCATAGTGTTTTTTCCTTATCCGCCCTATTCCCCACCATCTGTATTTTCTACTCATGATCTCTCTTTCCCCTGAATAAACCTCTCTGTATCTTGTCACCCAGTTGTGCCCACCCACCCATCCCCCTCAACACCTTAAACATCCTTACCAGCCGCTCCACTCCCCTCCTCTCCTGCAGTGTGCTCCTCCCCAGTCCTCTCACCATTACTGATGGTCTGAAATCCTCCTCTCTCTCCCCCTGCGTCCTCCACTTATTTGTGACCCACCTAGCAGCCCTTCTCTGCACCTTCTCCATCTCTACCACCTCCCTTCCCACGTACGGGTCCCAGACTGCTGCTGCATGCTCCAAAATGGGCCTCACCCTTGTTTTGTATCACTTTTCTTTCACTTTCTTGTCTGAGCCCCTTAACACCCATCCCAGCAGGGCCAGCGCTCTTCTACCTTTACTTGTAACACACTTCACTTGCTCGCCCCATCTTAAGTCGTCCTGAAGAATAACTCCCAAATATTTATATGTGTTCGCCTCTCCAATCTCCTTCCGTCCCCATCTATATGTCTTTCCAACTACCTCTCTTTTCTGCGTAAATCTCAAAATTGTAGTTTTATGTTGATTTTTATCTCCTTTTCCCATCTCCACTGTTCCAATTTGTTAATGTCCTACTGCAGACCCCCACCCTCTCCAATCACCTATGTTGGTTAGGTTTACAAGAAAGGGTAGTGAGCAAAGACAATTAAATATGAGATGGGCAAGAAATTCAGGAAGCCACTCTATATGAATATGTAGGGGTTGTGTTGAAATTTACCTTAGGGGGATGAAACAGGTAGGAGTGATTGTGAATGGGAAAAGGGCATTGGGTATGCTGCGACGGCTACTAAAGGTTTCAACTGTGAGGTGAGGGAAAAGGTATTTTGCCTGATAGTAAGGCCACTGTTGAAATATGCACCTGCAAAGTTGGACCCATCCATAAAAGTTGAGGTCCAGGAAATTGATAATACTCAAATGAGAGTAGTGGGAAGGATGAAGATTAGATGGAAGAGGCAGGATGGAGGGGTGGAAGCTAATTATATGTCAGGTAAAAGGATGAAGGAAACAGGATGGAGTCAATTGAAGGACTGGTCAGGATGTACAGAATTGTGAGTGGAGAGGGAGGATAAGGTGGGTTACATTGTCACCGAACTAAGGGAGGGTAGAGAAGGAGAAGAAACAACAGTGAGAAGATTTAAAGGGTGTCGAGGAGAATAGAGCGTAGTAGACTTAAAAATGAATATCCTTAATTTTATAAAGCTTATCCATATTTTTCAGTGCAAAGCAATGTTAAGATTCATAATGTTTAAAAAAAGTGGTTTACTGGGTTGTTTTGTTGAATACGGCTTAGTTAACTGTTCTGGTAGCTTTTTTATGTAACATTAATATTATTTTGCATGTTATATGTCATAAGTAAACGGAAGTATTTATAATAATAAATAACTTAATTTGTATTGATATAAGCCATTTCCTACACACATCTTAAAGAAAAATATGAAGCTTTCAGGTTTGGCAACAGATAATTTAGATGTTCTTTCCAACTGATTTTTCCGTACATAGACCTATGTAACCACAGAAATTTAGTAATTGTTACCTACTTTTTTTTTTAAATATCTTTACTACATGTTGTATGCAAGTCTACTTTTGGATTTATAGTTTAAAAATGGATAAAATTGGGTTTCTCAAAGTTAGATACTAGTTTATTCTAGGTAACTTAAACCAAACATTTCTTGCATACAAATTAAAAATTTCTTTTTGTTGTGTTAATGGAATTATAAATAATTTTATAGTTTTTCTAAAATTATTTATTACGATAGATGCCTTTGTTACCAGCATCGCGTAGCACTTTGTTGTATGTTCCAGTAACATATTTTTTCTTGGGTTATTTCATTGGAAATAATATTTTTAGTTTTTATGCATCTACTGTAAATTGAAGGTGATATCTTGTTTCAGCTGCGAAGTTAAAATGATAATATATTTTCTTCAATATTTATAATAATTGCGCTTTTAGTGTCACAGGAACTACGTAACCCATTTATTATGATGCAGTAGTGTGGAGTATTATTCTCATGCTATGAATTTTCGATTAAGATTAGTTCGAGTTTCGTTGGATGCATTCGATTAGAAAGACATGTTGGGTCTGAATATTGTTCTTCAGATGTATGTACATTAAAATAAAAATTGCCTCCCAAGATTATGCTTCTCATGAGGTGTATTATTTATGCGCAAACTTTAAACTAGCAATGTTCTCAATTAAATTCAAGACTAAATTGTACCAAACAAGTTTTTTTTAAAGGTTACTACTAAATTTAGTTTACTTTTGTGATTATTATACTTCATCAACATTGCACAAAAATAGTACAGATTGCTTGTAGTATGTTATTAAGGGCGTTGACTACCTCAGAGCTCCAGCGGCAGCAAGGATAGGGTGTTGTGGGTTAAATTATATTTTCTGTAGCTCAGTCACTTTCGAACCAACATATATGTCACCACTGACTTTTTTGTTCAGTACGATACAGCCCACACTGCTACGGGATCTTTTAGTAAGTTATATCAATACTCTGATAACTGTGAAGAAATAAGGGTTTTCATGATGAATAAACACTCGAAAACCCGTACTAATAAAATTGTTTCCACATTTCTCCTCTTCTCAATGCAACAAATTCTTTTGTCGGAAAGCGATATCTCAAAGGGTGACTGAGTCTCACTGTATATAGTTTAACATATAAAACCCTATCCTTGCTCCCGCCGCGCTCTGAGGTATGCAGAAGCCTTAAAATACTTTGACTATTGCTGGTAACATAAAAAAAAAAAAAAAATGTGGCTTTATCATAGTAAAGAATAGAGGCCATTTTTTTTTTTTTTTTTTTTTTTTTTTTTTTTTTTTTTTTTTTTTTTTTTTTTTTTTTTTTTTTTTTTTTTTTTTTTTTTTTTTTTTTTTTTTTTTTTTTTTTTTTTTTTTCAATTTAATTTTTACTGGTGAGTAGCTTTCAGCAGATGTGCATATATTTATAATCTACAGAATAGGCATTTCACAAAATTACATTACTGGAATACAAAGTACAGTGTATCTACAGGTCGTTCATTTTTTTTATGTTTTGTCATAGTTAAAGATCCTTGTGCATTAAGTTAATACAGTGGGTAATGTTGATTTGTTGATAGAAAAGCTCATGTCTTTTATGCAATGCATTTTAATAACAATAACAATTAATTTTTGTGTTCTTATCCTTCAGTGATCTCTTCTCTGTATATTATTTTTATAAATACAGTTATAATTTCTGATGAAATTTTTTTTTCATAATATTGTTTTCCTGTACAGTACTAGGTGAGTCTGCAGAAACAGAGGAGTACATTGAAGTGTTAGACAGCCCAGAAGAGATACCTGCAGAAAGCACAGTCTTTGAAAATATTGAGGTGAGGCAAACATACTAGGTCTCAGTCACCTAACGCCATTTTTGCATGCAAGTAACTAAAATAATTGTTATTTGCAAAATATTATATAGGTACATTAACAATAAAAATTCCATTATACCTCTATGTATGCCAATATGTAAACAAGTCTGGATAGTTTTGTTTGGGATAAAATTTTTAAAAAACACTCTGCAACAGTATCTCTGCTTGACCAGTAAATTTGCTCATTTGCTCATTTGACAAATGTGGTTCAACCTCTCCCAAATAAAGTACTGCATCAAATGTTTTTTATTTGTTTACAATACTTTTGAAACTGTTTTGTTTAATGTTTGCTTTTCTTTAAGAAATAAGCATTTACATGCAATACCAAAATACAATTTCAAATCCTGTATCTCCTGTTTGGTAGATTAAGTAGGCTACAAAAAGTTGTTAAAATGATTTTGATCTTTAGCAGTACAAACCAATTTAAAAAATGTGTTCATGCAGAAATGTGTGGCCCAATTTAATGTTCCGCTGCCCAGCTTCCTAAATAAATGTATGTGATAACATGTTCTTTTAAATGCTATATACAGATATTTTTGGAGTGTTAATGAACCGAATTAATGAGACTTGAAACTATGACATTGTGGAACTCAGACATTTATTAGTTCACTTGCATACATTAAAGTTTTGAAAACAACTGCCAAAAAGCTCGATAACATAATGTGCAACAAAATGTTATATTTCTCTCTCTCTCTCTCTCTCTTTCTCTCTCTCTCTCTTTCTCTCTCTCTCTCTTTCTCTCTCTTTTTCTCTCTGTGTGTGTACATGTGTGTGTATGTCTATATATGTATATGTGTGTGTATATATATATATGTTTGTATGTATGTATGTATGTATGTATGTATGTTTTTGCAGTGAGTTTCAACTCGTGAATTGTAAAACGAGACTAAACATAACAATGCACTACCGAGACATTATGTATACAATTACAACTTTATAGTAATCAACTGGACAAACAGTGGGAACTGCTAGAGTTGGGTCATAAACTTTCAGCAATTGTTGTGGTTAGTATATTTTGTGAGCTAGAAAGTTGCGACTGCAAAAAAAGTTAACATAAATTTAAAGTTTAGTAGATTATGGGGCCACAGTGGTCAAGACGTCAAGAGTATTTGCCTACCACCATGGTGATAGTGGTTTAGATTTCAGTGGATTTACTTTGAATTTTTGTTTATGGGAATAATCGTGTTGTATGATGCCACTGGCTCTTCTATTTTCCAATGCACTAGCATTTTAGTTCTGTTCCATATTAACACTCATCGACTCTAGAAACGTCACAGGTAGATACCAGTGTAAATGTGTAATTTGTACTTTTTTAGCACTGGAAAAATTTCCATTACAACTATTATAAAATGTTTGTAAAATATTTTTAAAAAATGTAAAAAAAGGCATATACATGTTTTAAAACAGTTGTTCATATTTACGATACTTTTAAAGATATGTTATATGATTGAAAAATGACAGCAATAGTGCAGCAATGTTTAAAGATCACACAGTCATTGCTAATGGAACGTTGTTGCAACTTTTATAAAATGTAAAATTTTGAAGCATGTGACGAAAAGGATTAAAATAGTTGCTGTGCTGTTATAATGCATTTAAAAAATATATTTTCGAGTTATTCTCAAATGCTAAAATTTTTGTATTTCCAACATTCAGGTAAGCAATGTGAAAATAATACCTCATTTGCCAACTGACTAATCTCAATATGTTTTATATATAAAAAGTGTGAAAAACAGGGTCTTACGTTCTAAGATGGTTTACCTCTGTGTAATTTATGTCTAAAAGCACATTTTTTTATTTATTTAATTTATCTTCTTGCAACTGGGCCTCAGCCCTGTGGCAAGGATTGGTTTAACCTCGTCTCAATTTTCCGACCCCATCAACCTTTTCCTAAACTTCCTCGCTCCTGTCACCATAACCACATCCCTACCCAACTCATTACACTCCTTTACCGTTCTTAC